>MU224845.1:918467-943895 GCA_018584345.1 Thuja plicata | reverse complement strand
TTGATGTGTGAGTTGCAGATCCGTTCTTGGCATTAGAGGACGTCTATCCTCTCTTGTGACATTCTAGACGTCATTCCCTTGGGGTTTGGCCTTTGGAGTCCATTGTTATCAGATTCATTATCAGGCAAATTGGAGGCATTTCCAGCTACAGGCGGGGTTGGTGTTTTGTTCATATCTTCTTCACTATTTGTTTGATGCCTATACCACTTTGAGGGAATGGATTTATGAAGGTATTGGATTGTTTGAAAGACAAAATACTGTAGCAGCAATGTTCATGCGACACTATTCACGCGGGTACTATTCACATGACACTATTCATGTAGCACTATTCACGCGGTACTTTTCATGTCACTGTAGCAGCCGGTCTAAACAACATTTGCTGGAGCATTTTGTCAGTAATATTGGAGCAATTAGTGAGTTGATAATCTGCCATTTACTTGATTTTATTAAATTCTGAAAATAACATCTTATCAACAGCAATACAATTTTTCAATCTGCATATCATTGTACTTTCTTTTGTTTATGTTGAGTGATTTTCAATTCCATGCAAACAAACAATATAAACGTCTCATTTCCGAAGTCATAAGGGTTAAATTAGTAAACGGAGGAATAAGGAGTTGGATGCAAACTGTTTGACAAAATTCCTATCAACAGTTGTTTAGTTTTTGGGCATTCTAGGGTGTCCATTACACATTGGAAGTGAAACATGGCTGGGCTTCTTTTGTACTTGTTGGGCTGTACCAAGGAAGGAAGGCATGTGGATGAGACAGTGAAGTGCTGAATTTTTGTGAGGATTATTAATTGGTAAGGGGAGGTGTTGCTCCTGTTTGCAAATTTCAGACATTTTGGAAGTGTAGAAATGAATGTTAGATGAGTTGGAATGACTTTATAGGGGATTGTACTTGCTGTATGAGCACCCAAATTAGGCTTGTGTAAGTCATTATTTGTTATAGTTCGATATATTTTGCTTTTAGTAGTTTTAGTGATGTTTGGATGGCCTAGGAATGGTTTTGGAATACTTTCCCTGAAGTTACAGTTTAGGGTGTACATGGAATTGAGTTTGTGAAGTTTTGCCAAGTCTTGCTTGCTGTCCCGAACCTGTTACTGTGTGCTTACTGTCCATTTTCAAATTTGAAATATTCAAACTGTACCTCTACTCCGAATTCAAATATTTCTCGCCCAGTTGAAGGTCGATTATCTGCCAAAATTGGGGGTCATTAGTGTGGAAGACCCTCTTCAATCTCTTTCTGGTTGTCTCCCCTAGGAAGCATTGTTGTTGCCTTGTAGTGTGCAAGGTGAAATTTGCTTCCATTTAGCTTTGCAACCACGCCTACTGCGCCAATGTAAAAAAACAAATGACGGCCAAACATACCATTTCCTAGGGATTTAATGGCATCTCCGCCACCTTCACACGTGTTCCACTTAGCTTCCTCTAGACGCTTCTCCAAGTTGAGTACCGAGGTACTCCATGTCGCATACACGTATGCCTCGAATGAGGGAACCATCTAATCATTATTCACTCTCATTAATAAGCAGTTTGCAATCTCCTATTCAAACGCATTATTGTCATAAATAATAATCTAGTTCTTCACATAAATAATTAACATTGGCTTTGCATTAATCGAGGCCAAATATTACTCCTGCTCGAACACGTCCTCTTTTTTAATAAGATTTCTAATTTTAACCCCTCCTTTGAGATATACGAGGCTTATTCTAAGGTATGACACTCCACCCCTCGAATTAGTGATGGACAATCATGCATCTAATGCTAGTTCCTTACTGTCCACATTCTGAAAATCCTCCATGCAGTCACCCCTCGATGTGTCATTCAAAGATACAACAAATTCGGACATTCTGTTTGCGATCTCATTACCTTCACATCTCACATGTGTGATTTTAAAGTCTGCAAAGGATCCAATTAAAGAATGTATTTTCTTTACATACCTGTTTAGGTACCACATTCCAGTTTCATCCTTACTAATAGCATTCACTATGACTTGTGAGTTGCCTTCCAAATTAAGCCTATCTACTTTCATTCTTTTAGCAGCCTTAACTGCACTGAGGGTCACTTGAACTTCCGCTTCATTATTGGTCCCATCCCCGAGACGTTTAGCTCTCAACAATAATATATTGCCTTGAGAATCTCTAGCCACATACCCTACACCAGATGGGCTTAGATTGCCTTCGGAAGCACCGTCAAAGTTTATTTCGATCCATCCCTTCTTCGGTGCAATTCATTCCTTACTCACTGCCCCTTGATCAACAGGATTTACCCTATGCTGCCCATGAATGGGCCATTCTATCAATATCATTATAATCACTAGCTTTATATCAATCGTTTCCTTCTTTCATAATCATGTATTTTCCCGATGGGGTTGTCGTGCCTTTGATGTCTTTCTTTTGAAACACTAATAGACTTTGTCGATATTCATGGAATCACATTTGATTATATGTCTTGATTGTAGGATATCCTGTTTCTATTGATCATGAGTTCGTTGAGTCGCAATGAACATCGCTCATTCATTCACTATCTTCATAAGTAGATCTCTCACCCTTAATGAATATCCTTTGAAATATATCTTATGCTAATCTGATTATAAAGGTCGCTGCCGTTTGAAGACTTGATTGTTTCCTTCATTTGCTGCCTTCCCACAACTATGCCACACCACCTTCTCTCCATGTCCTAACCTTAGTTGATTTCTTCATGCATGTTGATGTGTCAAGGAGACCATTGACATGCGGTAGAACCATACGACTTAGTTGCTGACTATGGTTTATCTTTGTATGCCGTTATGTTTCTTGATTATTCTTATTCTATCCTCTCGATAGATGAAGGACATAGTTTCAACTTATTACTTTGTGTTTCTATTATCTCCATTGTTTTTGGAAATATTGATCTTCATCTTTCTTCTGTTACAGTGGGTCTATTCCAGCACATTGGTTTGCTCATTCTTTTATCGACTGATCTATGATATATTTCTGCAATTTTGTCTCTTGAGAGACTTCACAAAATTGAATTCTGGATTGGTCTGATGTGCAAAAGTTGGGGACATTACAGAACCTGTTGAAATGGTCAAGGTGTCTAGAGAACAAGAACTTTCAGCTACTCATCATTTGTAGAAACAGACAGAAGAAGTTTATAAGTTACATGTGGCCACTTTTAATTATTTGGTTCCCTCTTCTTGCATTTTGATATTGTACCTCTATGGACATCTCCTTCCCTTGACCCTTAGTAGTGTCATTTGTTTCATTTCCTCTCTCTCTCTCTCTGTTTTTATGTTGTAATTTTTATCATCATCGATGGGTATGTTAATGTGTTGTTGGCTTGGGTAAGCTGTGAGGAAAGAGGTTTTTAAGTTGCTTGGCAATTATCGGGAAGCTATACAGAACTTCTGTTATCAGGGAAAGGGGCCGCATGTTGGAATTGTTCCCTTATTCTAGTTCTTAGATAAATGAAATCAATTGTTATATCATTTTGTAACTTCATTGAAACTAATCTACAACTTAAATCATTGTGTATTTAATCTGTTTATTTTGCAATCAATAGTTGTTTATCAATCATTTGTTTGGTATAAATCATTGTGTATTTAATCTGTTTATTTAGTAAACAATTGCCATGATAAAGAAGCTGTACCTTCATTATCGGTATGACAGTTATTCTACTTGAAACACAATTAAAGAAGAAAAAATTTAAATTGGTTTTCTGTGTATTTTAGCTATGGAAATATGTTAACTGTATATTTCTATATCATTATAATTAAATGTATTGGATGCTCATTGAGGCAACCTTTTTGAAGAATCGTAGTTATTCATTTCACATTCTATTCACAAAGCTATTTAATATTCTTTACAACCTAATTATTTAGCACTATAAAATAAAATCTTCCAATGGTAATAATGATTATAATAACATGCACTTGGAAAGTACAGTGGCTTTGAATTTTGAAGGTGTTGAAATAATTTTAGTTTGTAAAATATGTTCATATGTGGCTTATATAGACAATATAGCAACATGGACATTGATTAGCCATATTTCTATGTTTGCCGTCTATTATTGGTCAGGACATTCACACAAGTTAGTAGCCAATGGCAAGATACAGATTCAATGAGGGAGGAGTTGGATGATTTGCAGGTTGAGCACTTAATTCATTTTCCCAATTTTGCTTATAATTAGTATAGTGCAAAAGCTATGATGCTTGCAACCAGCTTAGTTGTCTTGTCGCCATCTTTGTTTCTTAAAGTTTTTCATTGTGTGAGAAATGTACTCATGGATTCCACATAGATCTTTTGCTACAATTTCTGGGAGATTACAAGTTACAACATTTATCCTAATTTTTTAATCATGTCAGCTCTTTTAATGATTTGTTGATGTTGACGATTTCAGTTCCGGAGATGCCTATTCTAAGTTGTTTATGATTGTTGTAAAACATTACTTACAGATATTTCTGAGTACAAGATGGGCTATTCTACTGAACATACAGGTGGAACTCTTTCGAGTGAATAAGTATCCTCTATAAAAATTTGCAGAAATACGTTGTTCTCACTATAATCAATCTTTTGTTCAGCTTCCTTGGTCTGATGGTATAAAAATGCTTATTTATTTGTTACCTTGACTCTAAGAAGTATTGAGGACATACTCCAGATGCTCATCATTTTTTGTGTTGAATCATTGGAGACAGTCTCTGCTCTTTTATTCTCAGAGCGTCATGCTCTTCTGAGAGTGCTACCTGTACTTGTGGTTTTAGCAACATCATCTGAAAAGGAAGGGGACACCATTTTAAAAAAAATAAAGATAACTCGTCTCATTAACATATTCAAGGTAAGTTTCTTAAAGCTGATGAAATTTTTTCGAGGAATTTTTTGAAGTTCCTTTTGTAAGCTGGTATTCATGCTAACAAATCTCTGCTCTGTAACTAATTTTGTTTAAATAAATATGTGTTTGGTCACTGGTTATTGTATATTAATTAAAAGAATATGCATAAAATCAACAATCTACAGAATGAAACATTTTTCAGTTTTTTAACTATCTAGTAAGTATTACTTGTTCTCTTATTTTGACATTTCTGTCAAAAATTGGTTCTCTTTCATCTGTAGAACAAATGATGATGGAAACTAACTATATTGTTAGCATTGATACATGCTTTCTCAAGCTCCTGTGGTAAGCAGGGGATCAGACTTCCATCTAGCATTCTTTTTTTAGAAACATGCTTCTAGTGACTTTCTCCCTGATTGGCCAATTGTACATGGCATCCCTTCGACAATCAGACATGTTATCATATCAAAAATGCCTGTAAAGCAGATCTGGTATAAGTGTCTGACATGAGTCAACCCACTTTACCATATAATACGTTGGTACATGACTTTACTACGTAATACTTTGGTATAAGATGCATATGCTCATTTGCAACTTGCAGCCTTCACAGGTGACTGAGTCATCACTCTACCACTTAAGTTCCACCGAGAGAGCTAATTACTATTCAACTAGGTGGTAATTAGAGTATATGGTATGAAACATGACTAGGTTAGGTTGCACAAATGGTTTGAGTCTCTTAAATAAATGAATTCACACGAATGCACTCCTTTTCTAGCTAGACATCTTGTGATCTGCACATGACATGTGAAAATCATGTTAATCATTCATAGCTCAATGCCCATGTTGATCCATAACAGGACTCATGTAAGTTGCATCTGATATCGACAGGGTCAATTGGAGCTATGTTCCATGCTCTGGTCCTTCATGTCTCATTTTCCATCAGTTAAAGAACTTAACACAAAGGATTTTCCTACTACTTATGTTTTTGACTCAGTATGCATGTACGAGTGTTAGTACCAAATTTTGGAATCACAATAATCACTCTTTTATTTATACATTTATCATCCATAGACTTCATTGAAACGTGACTACAAACTAGCCTCTTGGAATTAGTGCAATTCCTTTTTGAGGGTGCAAATTTCTATCCTCATTTCTTTTTGCATTATTACTTCCTTTGGAAATCTTATAACCAATCTTAAGAAAGTGTATGTTGATTTTTTTTAACTCTTAATTAGGTAATGGTGGCCTTGATATAAGGCTGCCTCTCTACTTGGATGCCATTGAGTATTTTTTAAGCCTCTTAATCCTCAGTTGTTTGAGATAAATATTGCCTCCTTACATAGAATTATATATTTGTAATTGTATCATCACATGTTTCAAGTGATGTGAAAAGATTTAAACACATGTGGTAAATGATTTACAGGGTCATTTAATGCTCTTTTTGATATTTTCACTATATCATTTTAACTTTCAATTAAATAGTTGTTTGGGGGTAGAATGGAACAATGGAGAATGAGGGTATGCTGAGTCATTGGCTTTCTCGCTTAGCACTTTTAGTGTGAGGGGCAGAAGGAGATATGTATTGCCAATACATAGCTTGTTTCCTCTGTCCACTCTGTCATAAATTTGAAAGTTGTGCCACACACAAAGTCATCATGTTCTTTTTATTTATATATGACCATTAATAGCAGTCATTCTTACTTTCGTTCTGTCCTGCAGGGCTTCAATCTTTATTTGAGTTTCTAAGATAGCATGAGAAAAAAATTAGATTTTTTGTGTCTCTCGTCTCATTTGCTGATTTGTTGTAAAGAAGTTTTATTTTGCATCTTTTATCCTTGATTGCAATAAACTACATTTATGGCGCCATTAAACATTATTTGTGTACAAGGGGACATTAAATAAATGTTTTCTTTCACTCATTTGCTGATGATTTGCTTAAGGTAGAATGCACAAAGTTGTAAGCCTTTGCAGTGGCAATTATATTGATTCGACCTAAGCTACATTGTGGGGAATTCATATTGTATTAATATCTCAATTGTTACTTTTCAGAGGGACCCTGTTATTCCAGCTTTTCCAGATCTTCATCTTGCACCTGCAACAATGCTGAAAGAGCTCTCTTCATATTTCCAGAGATTCTCAAGCCATAGTCGTTTAATTTCTCTTCCTGCACCACATGAAATTGGGCCACGTGAAGCGTTGGAATATCCTCTTTAATGAAATATAGTCACTTTTGTGATAATGAGATAAAATTAATTATAGTGTCAGTGCCAAGTCTTGAAATATAGTGCAGGACAAACTGGTAGGGACCACGTTCTTGTTAGTACTTCATCTGAACAATGCTGTGTCCTTTAGTCGATCATTTCTCCTCATATAAGTCCATTATTTAGACTAAAAAGCCATGTTGTATCATCTGTTGCAATATATAAGGTTCAGTTATGTGTATGAATTTCATTTATTACAATATGTGGCTCTAATCTGCACATGCTCAATAAGTTCTAGTGACGCCACAGCCTTTTGGTATGAATAGTGGTTGTTTATGTTAGCTTTAGTTTCTTGTACTTTCTTAATCCTATCAAGTATCAGCGACACTATTCTGTCGTCAATCATATTGGCGTGATCCGTTCAGAACATGATGACTTTGCATTGCGTTTTGCAGCCGCAAAGAATCAGGTGTGCAACTGCTACACTGAGCTCCTATAACCCTCACTTGGAGGATAAGATTTGTTTTTTTCTTTTATGAATAACTTATGACCCTGTGCCAAGAATAATTTGTATTTGTTAGGATCTTGAATTTGGAAGACATTAATGATTTCATCCCTTATTGACCTTGTATCAAAATGGACAATGGCTTAATTTTCTGTGGGGTTTCTTCAGCATGTCAAGATATGCCTTTTTTCAAAATGCTCAAATTTTCTTGCGTAGCATTTTGCAGATGTGTAACATTCTCTGATCCATCTCTTTTTCAGCTTTTACTTCTGAAGTCTTCACAGGGCATTGATCTTGAAAGGAACAGGGAAGTCAAAAGCAATATGTATGGTATTGTTGTTGAAGGTTTTCAAATTCTTAGCAGGTGGATTGGCCATGTCTGGGAACAATGCGCATGGAAGTTCTCCAGGCCTTCTAAAGATTCTATTCCTCTTGATCCTGATGATCTTTCTGCAAATGTTTCAGATTATGAGAAGGTAATACATGCAATGTAGGGAACTATATTGGGAGTTAATCAGAATTCTTATAACATATTTTAATAGAAATGGCAGAGCTTTGAGCATATGCATCGTTTTAACTGTGGCTACCTTAATCAAAGTTCTTTAAAACACTATAAGCTAACTGAATTATGTTCTTATAAAATTGAGATTTATAAATGTCAAAACGAAGATGTTTTCCAAGAAATTAACAATGCTGCTATCATGAAATAGCACGTGAAAAGTGTAATAATTGGGATGCGCGAACATAGTAAATTGCATCTCAACGGACTAGAATTACACATTAACTTGTAACTGATGCATCTGGTGGCATTTATTTGGAGAAAATTTCAATTCAACTTGGAGGATGCTATCAATTTTTTAATTTAGAGCATGCTTGTGAATTCTGAAAGATTTCTAAGATTATTACTGCAGTATTGTTACGAACGATGGGAATGGTATAAGAAGCTTTTGGTAGCTATTATGCTTTTAGTAAACTCAGCCTTACGTAAGGCATTCTACATGAGTTTGTTTTAGGGTTGTTTTCAGCATAAATTTGACCAACAATCAGGGAAAAGAAAAATGGAAGTTTCCATTTTTCTTCTTTGCTTCAGATTCAGAAAAGTACTCTTTGCAGATGCAATTGCCTTTATTGAGGGTACATGGTGGCTAACACAAGCAATTTTGTGCTAGAGCTAAGGAATTTTAAAAGATAACTTATAATGAGTCATCAACAGAAGGTAAAGTTATAATAGAACACACATGTAGGCTTGTAGGAATATCCAGAAAAAAATGGTTTTTGAGTTGGTTTCATCATACCAAAGTCAAGTAATGGTTTTTAGAATTTCATTGCTTCGTTTTTTACTATGTTACTAATTTGGTCCCTAGAGCTTATTAGCTTGGGTCTGATTCAGCTTGGATACAAATCAAGGTTCGGTCTACATTGGGGTTATTTAGAGTTCTGTTCAAGCTTTTCAAGTGAACCTAGCGTGAACTTGGCGAACCCATAAAGATTTTGGCATTTTAACCCATGAAGATTTTGGCCCTTCTTTTTTTTCTAATGGCATTTGACTTTGACCTTAATTCCCAAAAATGCCCCCTAACCCAAAAAATGGATTCTAAGACATTTTGAAGACAAAAATAGAGTCATTGCCCTTATTGTGATTGCAAAACAAAAATATCATTCATGCTTGGTGAGCTTTCATTCTTTCTTGCCATTGCAACTTGTACTTATGCTAGAATGATGGATTTATTAGGGGGAATTGGGTACGTTTGTGTATGTTCGTAGTATATATATATATATATTCATATAATTATATTTAATAGTATAATGTATTTTAACTAATCCTAAAAACAAACATTAAAATAAATTTAAATGATATAATATTATAATATCCTACTATATATATTCTACAATAAACTCTAGTATTTAATTAAATATTATAATATAATATTTGATAGATATTTTAGAATAGGGTATCACTATTATTTAAATATTATAGTTTAATATTTATGCACCGACTATTAATAATGAATGGATTTCGTTTAGCATCGACGAGAGATAGTCATGGGGAACAAATGATCAGGCATTGAATGAACTCCATTCAATTGTCTGCAATATAGAAAATATCAACTTTATTTTCACAGGAAAACTCTAAAAATTTCCCTATTTGTGGTACTGTAGCATGGAAAAAGAGAAAACTATCAATTGTGCTGATTTAAGGTTTTTTCTTGTGTGGAATCGTTTGGGGAAAGCGAAGTTATTGATAGAATCACACAGGTACAAAAAATTTATGGTGGAATTGTTTCAGCATGAAAATGCTGACTGTAATTGAATCCATTTGCATTTTTTGCTTGATTTCAATTTTGAGACGTTTTGTACTTGGAACTGGTAGGTAAGTGTGTCGATTTAGCAACTTATGTTTATTTATTCCTAAAAGTGCATTTGCTAACATCAAGAAAAGTATGTTTTTTGGCACCCATAGAAGGCTGATGATTTAGATCCTTGGGATGAGAATTAACTTCTTCCTAAAAAGTTGGTACCTCATAGAGGTTCTGTTGAATATAGTGTTGTCATTGATCTCATAGAGATTGAGTTATGTCAACGTATTTGAGAACAATGAAGGGTAGTAATGATTGGATAGCTGTCTTATTGTTATCATTATGCACCAACATCATTTGTTCTCGAAAGTCTAGTGCATTGTAGAGGTCTGGAAGTGTCTGTGTTGAGTTTCTGAGGCCTGTTGCTCAGAGATAGTATTAGTATCGTGTTTCTCTCTCATGTTTTTTGGTATTGCATTCTATTGCAATTGGTAGTTATGGCTGGCAATTTGGAAGAAATTTGCACATGAAGTACATTATATCGAAGTTTTACTGGATTTGGTCAACCAGACAAAAAGTTAGAAGTGACAAAGTGCACAGTGTGATAGCTTGTTGACTGTGCAAGAGTTTTCGTTGGATGTGCCAAAGAAAGGAAACGTGCATCAAGCTATAGGAAGCGTGTGAAGGTAGTTTGGGACCAGTTGAGTTCAATGTGGGAAACACAGCATTTTCTTACTCTTGGTATAGTGTGTTGGTGTTAGGACCGAGCTGACTACACATTTGATTTAAGAAATTTATCCCTGGCTGACTTGTGGACATTGAAATTAGATTCTAGGCCAACATGAAGGTATAAATAATATTGTAACGCACATATAATTCCAATCTATTCCATTCCAATGGGATGGATATGGAGTAGTTACGTAAGCTGTTTACTCAATAAATAGAAGCATATCTATTGGGAAGTTTGCAAACTAGGATGTGTATCCTAAACACATAGGGAAGAGTGTTCTGAAGCAGATTTGATAGATGATGAAGCTTGAGGTTGAAAGTTCGCATGACATTATCTTTTGTATTTCCTATATCTTCTTTGTATCAGAGGTTGGTGCCTCATTATCTGAGTTGATGCTTAGGTCTTTGGATAAGGGGAAATGTGTCTCCTATAGGTTGGTATGTGCAAATCAGGTTGGGGATTAGTGCTGCCTTCTTATGTTGAAATTCTTGTGGGTTGTGTTGATGTGAGTTTTGTAACCACTCCAATGTGCAGAATAAAGTACCAAGTATTCTATCCTCTCATGAACAAGGAAACTCCAAATGCTAAACAATATGACAATTGTGTGATCGTATGAAGCGACCCCAAGGTTTACAATGCGGACAAGTGAATTTGTCTTGGATATTCTCAGTTTAGTGATGTGATATGCTGGGTAATCATGCGGGGACTTAGGCTATTCTTCCTGGACTTTATCAATTCTTCTCCCTCAAAGTGGCTGGAACTTGGAACACTAACTTGACTTCAAGTAAATGACAAAAGGGGTGAAGGGTTTAGAGAAATCTACTCTATTCCTAAGTACAATGATATCAATGGATGATGCTTAGATGAGTGAATTCCTTTGCCAAGCTTTGCTTCACCAAATGAAACTACACAAAGATGATGCAATCTCCAAAGGTAACGATGTATTTTTACATTACCAACATTCATCCAAATACCCAATACTGGCGCAATCCAAATGAACATTCACAATCGAAATTAGTACTTAATAAAGTTCAAACTAACCTTACATTGTAACTTGCAATCAATAAGTAACGGAATATATGAACATGAAATTCATCATTCATCTTCACGTTTCTCCATTTCAACCAATAACTTTAACTTAGAGAAGTAGAAACCATGCAAAATATTGAAACAACACACAAAGATCCATCATGTCTTCAATGAAAATTGTATATTAGCTTCAACATAGTCTTGGCAACAATTCCTTGTCTCGTCCTTGTACTCTACTTCTACTTGCTATCTAATGGATAACTTATGATCTAATCTCCTACAAATGAGAAGGTTAAGCCTTATATAGACTTCTTAGTTACAATGAAGGGACCAGATTGATTTGAATAAACGTCCGAGATAATTCTATGAAAACCTTAATTAGGATTGTTACAACAACTGCTTACAATTATTGAATGTCATCCAGTAGGAAAATTACATTGCTTTGAAATATATATCCTTTTAAGGATGAACCAATGGGAAAACTCATTGTGGTAATACATTAAATGTTTTTCACATGTCCACTTGTGAATGAACTTGATTGTATGAACTTGGACATGTTGACTTGAAATAACTTGATTGGTTGAAGATGATCGTGCGCCACCTCATCAAGCATCTCCTTATACTTGATTCACAAAGAAAACATATATCTTTAACTTTGATTATCTCTTCTGAAATTGTCTCCCTTGCGCATGATTGTGATGACTCATATTCCCAAATTGCTTTGTCTTCGTGAATGTTCTTCATCCCCTTCGTTTTGGAAATCTTCCTCTTGAATTGTTCTTGATATCCTGACCTTCTTGTAGTGAATAGGTCCATATTGCTCTTGGATTTCCGAAGGAAACTCAAGATTACGATAGTCTTCTCTTCGTAAAGAAATTCACTTTCCTTTCACGAATTGTGAATCTTGTCCTTGAGCTTGAACTTGATGTTGTCTTCCTTCATCCTTCGTTATCTTCATGTTGATCTTTAGCATCCATCATTCCTTGCACGAAATTTGAACCTCCTTCCTCAAACTTGATTCTCTTTAATCCTCCTCTTGAGTGTATTCCCTCGAACATCATCTCCAATGATCATCTCCAATGATCATCTCCATGTGCAACCCTTGCAAAACAAGAGAAAGTAGTAGTGTTAAGTTTATTAAATAATGAATGTGAACAAAATTAAGATGTTTTCATGATAGAACATCTTTTCCAAAGAATACGATTTTTAAATTTCAATTGGCATTTGGATAAGAAAATATGATTTCATTATTCACAATCTTTCTCTTTCTCCATGCATCTTCATCAAACAAGTTCTGATTTGGATATGAATTCTGATTTTTTGAGTTTGATATGATGTCTCTCCTTGAAATTGCATCCTCTATTCCTGAGTTTTCATAGATTTTTTGCACCTTATTGGTCTGAATTTTATGCCATGGATTTCTGATTTTGTACTCTTCCTTGCAACCCAGAGTGATTCGCTTTGAAAATATCACCTAGTCTATTAGGAATTCGCATTTATATGCCTGATTTTCGCACCCTCTGCTGGGAATTCAATGCTTGAAGTCTGTGTCTGCCACCAAGTTCGCCTTCAAGTGATCAAACCTGAAAGTTAATCCTTGCTTTCTTTTCCGAAATTGACTCCTTGAGTATATTTGCTGATGCTTATAGCTGCTCTGCCTTGCAGATTTTCGCTTCTTTATGCTTGATATTATACATATTTATGCCTAAGAGTGCTATCCAATTCGCCTTTAGTTTGTTTCGCGAAATTGACTAGGAATTGGCATTTCCAAATTCCGGAATTGTTCAATTCAGTGTTTGTTTCCAAAATAAAAAATTGGAGTAGGTTTTTGCAAATTCTAATTTTGGGTCATTTTGAGCTTTCCACAATTCCACCTCAGACCCTGGAATTGGAATTGAAAGTATTATTTTGGGAAGGAAAATCCATTCCCATTTTTGTGTCAATATTATATTGCTATAAGGATGTATATATACATGTGTGTATATATACACGTGTGTGTATATACACACATGAGTGTATATACACACATGAGTGTATATACATACATGTATATATAGTATATATACATGTATGTATATATACACACATGTATATATATATACACATGTGTGTATATATGTGTATATGTGTGTATATGTATATATATACACAAATATGTGTATATATGTGTATACACACATGTGTGTATGTGTGTATACACACACATGTGTGTATATATATATGTGTGTGTGTATATACACGTGTGTATATATACACATGCATATATATAGTATATATACATGTATATATATACACACATGTATATATATATACACATATGTATATACACACGTGTGTATATACACGTGTGTATATGTGTGTGTATATATGTGTATGTGTATATGTGTATATATACACACAAATGTGTGTATACACACGTGTGTGTGTGTATATATATACACGTGTGTATATGTGTATACATGTGTATATACACACATGTGTATGTGTATATATACACACGTGTGTATATACACACACATGTGTATGTGTATATATACACACGTGTGTATATACACGTGTGTGTATATACACATGTGTATATATACACACGTGTATGTGTGTATATACACAGATGTGTGTGCAAAAGCAAAATTCCAATTCCAGTTTTGTGGAACCAAACGCAGAATTTGCATCTTCTTAGTCATCTTCCAGGTGAACCAAACAGGACAAGCCCATATCTAGAATTCATTTTCAGAATAGCAGAATTCCAGAATTGGCTATTCCAGCATACACGAATTCCGCGAAACAAACGGACCCTTTTAAGGTCTAAAAGTTTGTTCTTTATTTTGTTTTGTCCTTGCTCAAATTCACACTTCTTGACATCTAACTGCCCTCCTCATCTTCACATCCGATTGCCTTGTCTGTTTTGCCTTTACCAGATCTTCCTTTAAATTGTTGTTTGTTTGAAATGCTTTAATTTGATCTCTTTTTTAGGCTCCCTTCCAGGAGTCACACCTTTTGGACATGCAAGGCCGACCTTGTTAAGCACTTTAACGATTTCTTTCACAATTTTTTCATCCTCCAAACAGGCCGACTTCCTGGTGAATTCGAGTTTCACTTTAATTGCATTGATTTTCATGATTTTCGCTTTATTTATCTTTCCCCTTAAAGAGTGTAAATTCGACCCCTAGAAGGAAGGTTTTGCTTTTGTTCTTGAAAATTCATCCTAAATAGAGTGGAAATCTGCACCCTACAAGGAAGTTTTGCTCAAAGAGTGGAAAATTGAACCACGCCAGGAAATTTTATTTGAACAAAGGGTGGAAATTTATGGTTGACCATGAAATTCCACTCTTTTCTTTGAGAACTTAAAATTGCCAAAAAGGGTGGAAAAATGTCATGCACAAGGAAGCATCCAACTTCATCACTTTAAATCCAATGATAAGGTGAAATTTCGACCCTTAGAAGGAAGATTCACTTTGTAGTTTTGCTCAAAGGGTGGAAATTCAACACTTATAAGGAAGATTTTACAAAGTGTGGAATTCTATGCTCCACATAGTTTCGGGGATGGGGACGTGGTTCTGGTACGGGTACGGTTTAGGGTCAATTTTTAGAGGATAGTAAGGGATGAGTATTAAAAATAGGTGAATTTTAATATATAGAGAGAGATTTCAAATATGCATATCATAACATTGATAAACCAGTCACCATAGACATTTTACAAGCTCAATACATAGCAAATTAACAAAATTCAAATACTTTCATTGTCAAAATATGACATACATATAGAAAAAATGCCCAAAGGCTCCAAGTTTCATGCATGAAATGACATAAAATGTTGAAATGTAAACAATAGACACTATTATAAGTCTATAACTAAAATACTAAACAATAAACATAGAAGTCTAACTCCATAATGGTATAATCAGCTGTCCATAATAATCATAATAATGTACCTGCAAATATATGACCGTCCATAAACAACGCATGGTATGTCTAGGTATCTAAATCCAAATTAGAGCCAAAATCTGCGTCTTCCTCATTAATGGAAACAAAGCAATTCTGGAGGTGTGTCACCCTCCTCAACCTGCATAGCATCTTCAGGATTGGCATCCCAATGTAAGTCTGCAGTTTGATGATACTCAATACTCTGGCGATCTTGTAATCGCAATGCACTGTGAACAATCACTAACTTCTCCAATTGTCTAGAGGTAAGGTTGTTCCTCTTGACTAATTGAATGAAGCTATATGTGGACCAATTCCTGTCTGCAGCAGAGGAGCTGACAACTTGTGAAAGAAGACGAACGACAAGTATTCTCAGCTCAGGTGCATCCCTACCATGCCACGTCCACCATCCAATAGGGTCAATTTGAGCTAATGTAGCTCTATTCGTCCTCACCTCTGGTCTCCCAAAGGTTGGACCACAAAGATTGACGAATGCAAGCCACTGACTTGGAAGTTTAGTAGCATCATCTTCGTTGTACACTTTTGCAAGGGTCTTAAAGAAGCCCTCCTTCACTTGAGTTGAACACAAAAAAAAAACATTTTAAATAATGAAGAGATAATCATAAGAGATCTAATTCTACTTTGCTATTTGAAATTTAAATTGAAAATCTGAGATTTCAGATTTGAGAATCACCTCCTCATCACTATTTGGGATTGAGAGCATTGGCTGCCATATGAAGCGGGTGTTCATAATGTTCCACCGTTGGGTCACAAGGGGCCTAAGATGTCCCTCATAAAATCCCAAAGTAGGGTCCCTGTTATGAATAGTTTGCTTGATCTGCCCAAGCATGGTATCATAGGTCTCATAAATCTCTCCAAGGTTAGGAGAGTCAGTGTAATGTCCCGTTTTGGATCCTATGGGAATTGGGACTGATTTCTTATTACAAGAGACTTCTTTCTACTTTAATGACATCAATATCCTTGCCTCTTTGAACTAGAGAGTGAGACTCAACTCCAATGTTGTGCAATGACAACTAAACTGCAAGGCACAATAGTTCTGATCTGAATATTGAGTGGTTAAACAATTGGTAGTAATATCAGCCTTCTTCCAGGACAAGAGAAATATGAATTATCGATATGATAAGTATTAAGTTTGCAGATAACAATAGTGTGTATGCTGATATAAAGTAACAATCTGAATGTGAAAGCTTAGGTTGATGTGAATATATTTTGAGGGTTCTTGTTAATGACTTGCGGTTGTTATAAAGTTCATATTGACCTAGAACTGATCTATATGTAAGGTGAAAGGGTAACCATGCCGGTCAAGTATAGGGAATATATTGATCTAAAAATGGGTGCTGATATCGGATATATGTCTTTGAACTTATGTGGTCAGTGACTCGAAGGATGCAACTTAAGCTTCCACAAACTCAAATATGGATGATAGAATCTCCCGTAAGTTCCCAAATGATGGATAAGATATATATGAAGGTTCCTATATGTTTTCTTGATTTGAGTGTGAAATCCTTTGCTGATCTGACCATCTTTTTTTGACTATTCACATCTCTTTATTTCAGAAGAATACTTCCCATGCGGTCCCTCCCTGTTGGATGAGTTTGATCCTATTCTTATAGAGTTTAAGCGATTCTTTCCCTTAATTAATTTCACAACCATTCTTAACCATGATTTAGCTTATTATTATTTAAATCTCTAACTGGTCGCATCCCTAAGTCGACCTACACTAGCAGTAACAATTCACCAATATTGTTTGTTGGTAAATATTAATCTTAGTGTGGTCCCTTTATTGTTGTATTTATATTCCTATGTGCTACCCACCTATACTCCTCTATCTCCTTTATCATCCATTGCTTGCGTTAACATGTATCTAGACTGTTTTTATTGTTTACGTCTCTTCTTTGGTCTCCGTATTTTATTGATGTAGTCCCCATTTAGGCGATGATAGTAGAGGTAGATGTCGTCTTTGCAAATATCACTGCTATATATTTTATCAAACACGGTTTTCTCCTGGGTCTTGGAATGGAGATGAATGGATGATAATGATGTCGTAGTATGGACTACTTATCGTCGACTACTTGTAATCTCAAGTATTAAGTTGACCTATTATTTTAATTCTTATTATTATATATATATTTATAATAATTATTTTCTTATTATTTAGTTTAATATGTATTTTATTTATTATTATTTATCTTGTAATTATCAAGTGTATTATGTGATATAATATAATATAAATATATTATTATTTATATTATAATTACATTATTGTTTTTAATTTATCTTTTAATATTATTAAAAATCTTATTTATTATTAAATTCTATTTCGACGGGGACATTATAGTCAATATCAACATATCTAATGACCCACATAATAGGCTCAACGAAGGAGCAAATGTATCTGCAAGTGCAAGCAAGTTACAAGTTAGAAAAATCTTAAATTTTAAAATTCTTAATTCTTAAATAATAAAATAAACAAATGCCAAAATCAGAAATGATTTTATTAAATCAGCAATAAAAATTTTCTTACCTTATTGTGGACCACCAGGTATCATCAAGGATTCTTTGCTTCACACTTCTTCCCTCTGTTGTGATGGACTCATGCCATCTACTCCACTCTGCATTGACCAACATGGATTGTAGGCTCTCTTTTACCTCAAGCATCCTCTCCAACAAAATAAAGTAGCTAGCATATCTTGTCTCCACAGGCTTGAGGAATCCCTTCTTGGAAAATGTCCTAAAAAACGCAAGAGGTGTGTGATGGTTGCAAATAAACATTTGCATATCTCTAGCCTCAGATACCATTGCCTTTATCCAATCAATTTTCCCAATGTCCTTCAAGGTGTTGTTCAATGCAATGTACAAAACATGAGGTCCAAAAAATGTGCTTATAAGCACTCTCCACCATCAATCCAGCTAACTTACACATCTGGGCTGAATCAATGACTGCTTGCACAACATTAGTGTGTCGAACCTCTTCTATAGCATCTCTCAAAATCTGAAATTGGAAGGGTGCATCCTCCTTTTCCCTAAACAATCTATAGTTGTAAGAAAATAAGAGCCCGTTGTTGTAATGTCCCCTTTTTTGGGCACATTATTTCTGTTGCGTCGTTAGCCGTTTTATCATGGTCTGATAGGCTAACCATGGCTTGACTGGGGTCAATATGATATTTGTCCTAGGGAATCCCAGTTTCAGGCCAATCAGAGTAGTTTCCGCAGGGTTTCCAGATACTTACTATTTATAGTAAGTCGACAGAGTTCAGTTTTCTTGGCGTTTCAGTATTGGACTTGGAGCGTATCGCCGAGAGCTTTCCGACAAGCTATCCCACGTCATCTTCTGAGTTCGTTTGGTCATCCATTTTCATGCCAGAAGATTTCATATTTTATTACTATGCCACTTTATTATTAAATGGATATATTAATTTAAAGTGACATAAAGTGGGTATATAAAAAGACAGAGAAGGGAAATTGAAGAGTCACAACTGTTGCTTTAAAAGAAGGAATGGAGACTCATTTGAGGGATGCTTAGTTTATGATTTCATTTTCTCTTGGAGAATCTAGGGAGCTTCCAGCTTTCGATTTTGAAACCTGAGGACGGAAACCTTCAGGCTTTCTCGGTGGATTGGACGGAATCCAGTTCATCTCTGAGGTGGATTCGCGCGGAGTTCACCATTGCTCTTCCAGGTTCTTGTCATTCGATATTACTATTGCGAATTGTAGTTTAGATTTGGATTGTTTGAAATCCCATTGTTATTGTATTGCTGTTGTATAATGCAATAATATTTGCTGAGGGTTTTCTTGGAGCATATTGCTGGTTTATTGTTGTGGAATCAATGGTTTATTGCATGAATGTATTTGTTTTTGAATCTTCTAAGATATATTAGAGGAGTTTGGGGAAAATATCTGGTTTGGGACATTTCAGTTGTGCTAGTGACAATGAAATTGATGAGTGGCCGATGTTTGATATCGGTCCACCCATCCATGATGATGGAGCATCCATCCCTCAACCATGTCTGTCTCATATCCTCCAAAATATTTGTTTTGGAGTACTCTATCAAGAAGGGTGGTACATAGTTTTGTTTCTCTAGGTGGTACAAATGAGGGACCATCGACATAGATATCTTTGCACATTTGTTTAAAAAATGATGAACGTGACACATGGAATGGTACAACATGAGCAAAAAGAAATTTAGCAACTGATGATTCGGCCACCTCTTTTTCTTGCAAATTAAACAAATCAGCAACATTGGCATTTTTTACTCTTCTTTCCCTTTCCTTTAGTAGAAGTGGGAGTGTGCATGGCACTTTCTTCCCTATGAGAAGGATGAGTCAAAGGTATACAAGTTTGCACTTTCTCTATTGAAGTCCCTGATTTTAATGCCTCCCCCTCCATGTGCAATCTAGTTGCCTTAAGTTTTTGTTTGTGTTATTTTTTTGCAACCTTTGACCCCTTGACCACCTATCCACAAAAGATGGCAATAGACTCGAGTATAGCTGCCATAATAATGTTTGTGGCACAAATGGCACTCCCATTCCCTACTACCCCCGGAATTTTTTTCCTTATCTTTGTCTACTCTTGTGGCAAATTGAAGGAGAGGTTTCTTGGGGTTGAATCGGCCTTTTACAAACTCTTTGAGGGCTTGGGAGGGGCACTCAAATGGGATAAAGGTTGCTGCCCCTGCTACATCCACATTAGTTGAAGACCCCCTATGGCTGCCCTAATACTAGGTCTTTTTCTTTGAGATGTTTGAGTTTCTTGAATTACAACATCCATGCTACCACTACACCCCTCACTCTCACTGCTGCTCATGATTATGAAATGTAAAATAGTGCTGCAAGTTCAAAAAAAAAATATTTCACTCAAAATGCCCTCATGTTTTACAAAACAAATGGAAAATGAAAAAATGGCGACAAAGTTGAAATAAACGGATGGAAAATGAAAAACATACCTGAATGAAGAAGATTTGATGGCGAAACCTCCTCTTGCAACTCCAAAATGAAAAACTTCACTGGCTGCTGTTGCTCTAAGTTCTTGGCAAATATGGTAAAATGAACAAGTTTTTGCCTTCTTAATCTTTTATCTCCTCAAATAGGGTTCGCAATATTATATTGCATTTTTTAACCCATGTGGGCCCCAAGAAATGAAGAAACAAATTTAAAAGATTTTTTTTCATAATCGGCAATCACTTTTCTGCTAGGGCCATCGGGGATGGAAATCCGTCCTGGGGATGGTTGTGGGATGGCTATGCCGTCCCCGGTAGGGATTTCCATACCCCCATTCTGGATTGATTTCAAAACCTCATTTTGGGGACGGTACTTGATTTGGAAAATTTAAAACGCCTTTGGGGATGGCAAATTCATGTCCTCGCGTCCCCGTATCGTAGGGGGGATGGGGGCGGGTCCAAAAATCGAAGTGATACGTCCTTGTGGAACACAGGTGGATTTTTGTGGTTGACCATGAAATTTTACTCTTTTCTTTTAGTGTTTTTCTTCCTTCTACTTTCTCGTTGACTTGCGTTGTTCATCATCTTGCTTTGAGGGTGGAAAATTGAACCACACCATGAAATTTTACAAAGGGTGAAATTTTTTGGCTGACCTTGAAATTCCACTCTCCTCTTTCATTTTTCACTTGATCTTTTTCTCAATTTCATAGGGTGGAAAAACGACCCCGACAAAGAAGATTTCATTTTTTCATCTTTCATCAACTTTTAACTTGCAGGAATGGAAATTCGAAGAGTACAAGGAAGTTTTTGATTTCCAACTTGTCAAAGGGTGGAACTTCATGGTTGACCATGAAATTACACTTTCTATTTTTCACCTTTTTCTAATAAATTTTCCTCAGGAGTGGAAAATCAACCATGACAAGGAAGATTTTACTTTCACATCTTGAATCAAACTTCCATCATTCAACTCTTGGTTTCAATTATCCTCCAAAGGGTGGAAAAACGACCCCTAGAAGGAAATTTTTGAACTGCCTTACCTTGACCAAAAAAGGTGACAACCCACATGGTTTTGATAACTCCTTTAAACTCCACTTTCTAGACCTGATGAATTCACTTCAACTTGATCAAAGTTCCACCTGGTCTTGGCAAGACTTCTCAATTGCCTAGGGGACTAAGAGACTCAAACTATTGCCAAGTTAGACCAAAACTAACAAACACCCATGACAAACTAAGCCAACACTAAGCCAGTAAGTGGAAAAAGCAGGAGTCCCCATTTGCAATGGGGCATGTGTGTTTACAACACAATAGGTTGGTGCTTGCAAAATCATTTTAAGTTCATTGTTATCTTGTGAGGCTGTATTTGGATAGTAGATCCAAGCAACGTTTCTCACTGTGGTTTTTCCCTTCTGGGTTTCCACTTAAATTTGGTGTTCTCTTGTGTTGATGTGTGAATGTGCCTATCTTTTCCAAAGTTGTCTTGATGATATTGTGAGATGCGGTAATGGTTTTAATGTTGCATTGATTAAAAGATAGAATTGGTATATACTGATTCACCCCCACCCCACTTTCCACCCTCTCAGTATATCTATGTGCATAATAGGTTCATGCTTTGGTTGATTCACATTCACTGTATACCTAGTCAAGATGGAAGATCTTGTTGAAAAGTATTTTCCTCAGTTTGCTGCAAAATGGTGTAAGAACATACCATATTGGTTTGAGGCTTGAGCTTCTTGTAGTACCGAGATCTTAATCTTTTTATGGTCACATCGAGCCAAACATTGTCACCATCTTGAAAATGTGGGGAAAGTCTTATTCAATTACTAGGTTCTTTGAGTCTGCATTGACTTCCAAAGTCATAATTATCTTTGTTGCACAATTGCATTCGTATTCTGTTGAGTCTTTTGCAGACAGAAGAAAGTCAACTTGTTTCTTGAACAAAAGATTCAATGGAATAATTAGGAAAGGAATACTCTGTTGATTCTTTTAGAGGAGAAAATCAATGGTTTCTTGAACCAGAGTCAATAAAATATCAAAGGAAAGGGTCTCAACAGCATTGCAAAATGTATACTCTGGTGAATCTATTGTGTATTTCTGGGCTGATTCGGGGTGACTTCTTATAATTTTGCAATTATTTATTTTGTCACTCTTCATTTTAACTGTTTATAAATGCAGATATATCTCCTAAAATGTCCACCCTTACCCATTTCCATTCCTGTCTTACCTTGTTGGGAAGAGTGAGTGAAAGTATTAACATTCTATTATATGATATCATTAGGGATTCACTAGTGTTTGTGGCTTTTATCATCCTCCATTAGTAATATGTTTAATTTTCCTGAAATGTTCAAAGACGACGAAATTCTAGGCTAACATATTTCATTTAAGCTTTGTAAAAAAAATAAAAATTCTAGCCTTCAGATTTGATGCCTACTATATAATGTAACCCCTCTTATGATTACCTCATTATTTTGAACTTTGTATTGGCTTCCAGCTCTATGTCATAAAGGCCAGATATTGGATTATATAAATGCATTTATTTCTTCTAAGATAGTAAATGCTTATCCAGCATGTAAGCATTGAATATATGAAATGATAGTTGAATGTAACTTCAAGAGAATTAGTAATACTTTTCAGTTTTCCTTGTCCTTAATGCAAGCAATTGGATGGTGAACATATAACGATGGCAGGTTGTTCGATGCAAT
Source organism: Thuja plicata (assembly GCA_018584345.1). Taxonomy (NCBI): domain Eukaryota; kingdom Viridiplantae; phylum Streptophyta; class Pinopsida; order Cupressales; family Cupressaceae; genus Thuja; species Thuja plicata. Next base: position 920,742 of record MU224845.1, on the reverse strand, counting down.
TATTCTTATGAAGAGAGAAGGACAATGGTTGAGCTCACTAGCTATATAAAAGGAATTGGTGCAATGATGCAGAAATCTGATACAGTGATTGCAGATGCTTTGTGGGAAGCAATTCATAATGAGGTTCAGGATTTTGTGCAAAATAAGCTGGCAACTATGCTGAGAACAACATTTAAAAAGAAGAAGGATCTTTCACGGTAATTATGATCTCGTACAATGATATTTAGAAATCTCACTTTATTAAATGCTGTTGCTTGTCCGTGCTGCCATTTCATTTCTAAGATCTTTCTTCTAGATTTAATAAGTTAACAATACAGGCTCTCAATTCTGGTGAGATAGATATAAAAGGTTGGTTAGAATGCCTTGTAAGATCATAGTGGTGTGTTTCAGATTTGTTTCTGTTAAGATTTATCCATCATGAATTTCCAGGATTTTATCAGACATGAGGACAATAGCAGCAGATTGGATGGCAAACACAATCAGGCCTGAAACTCATCAAAATGCTTCACGGCGAGGAGGTGATGACAATAATGGGGTTTCTTTCCAGCCAAGGCCTGTGGCACCAACAGCTGCTCAGGTTCACTTCTTGCATTGGAACTGAATATTATTTTACGATGTGAATCTGCTTCTATTACAGAGACTCTAAGAAAGCTATGGAGCTCATGAATTGAATTTCTTGTTCCTATCTTTGATGCTGGGTTAATACTTCTTTTACTGCATATAGAGAATAACAAACAGTACATACTTCTTTCAAGCAGAGTGAATGTTGAACCAGGAAGAATGCTTATACTAATGTTTAACATTACTTTTGTTATGAAATGGGTTTTGGTCTACCTTTTATCAGCGCAATTCCTTGCGACTCTTCATTGATATGTTTTATTTTTGAGCTTAAGAAGGTTGATATTATGCTAGGAATAAAGTCCAAAAAGAGGCCTAGTAATGGAATAAGAAACACACAAGGAAAGATAAATAAAGAGGGTGGACCAAATAAAAAATACAATGTGACAAAAGGTAGGTGGCTACCTTGGAAAATTCTAGACAGGTAAGCAGAGATAAAAAAGATAGAGAATTGAAGTGGTTCAAGGGACTCATTCAAATTCAATCAAAAGGGTTGGAAAGCTTATTTGAGGGTTGAGAAGAATCCTTAAAGAGTTCTTGTGCATCTTGAAGTATACATGTACTCCTCTAAGGGGAAAAAATATTAACAAATATAAATTGAAATGATTTATCTAGATAAAATGCTCACCTGAAACTAGTTTGATTTTGTTCAAATACAAAGATTCTACTTCATCATATAAAACTACTCTAGTTAGCACAAAATAACTTTGTCATGTTGTGTTAATATGCTTGTAATTGACTCTACATTATTTACTTGTCGGGTTGTGAGTAGTTATTAGGCAGAAGTTGTTGGTAGTTATTGATTGTTATGTTCTACTTGGCAATTGTGAGGTTCTTTAAATAGGTTTCTCATAGTTAGGTAGAGTAGTTTGATCATTGTTTAATCATCTCAGTCTACTTTGTTGTAAGATTCACATGAACAAAGATATGCTTTTGTTACTCTATTTGGTATGCATTTTTCTTTATATTCTTTTATGCAAGTACTAGTTTAATTAGATATAGGAGTAAAAGTTGCCATTATTATGTTAAAAGACATTTGGTTTGATTTAAGACATTGTTGCCTTTAGACCCCAACAAAGGTGTCATGCTCTGGACCAAGAGATCAGACAATCTCCAAGGCTAGTGGAGCAAAGAGAGCAAATACAAGGACTATGTGAAGTAGTTGAAGAGACTCCATCGATGCAAAGCCAAAGTCTTACTTGAAGAAAATGTCAAAGTTGAACTCTAAGTTGGAGCTGCACTTGGGAGAAAAATCATCAAAACATTCAACATGTTATGAACAACCATATGGAGGTAGAATTGGTGGAGATAGCTTGACACCGTCCTTTACTTGAAGAAGTGCACATTGATCTTATAGACCAAGTTTAGTACAAAGAAATAACTAAATTCCTCTATACTGAAATGGAGTTAAGACTTTTTGGAAGATGAAGATAGGGAAGCATATGAGAACAATTTCTAGGCATCAAAGGTGAATTTGAGCCTAAGACAGTCAAATTGAAGGTTGGTGCGATAAGAGACTTCAATGATCGAACTAATGGTGTTTGGACTATTGAGGTCTTTAGACGAGTCGAGGGTTTGGATGTGCTTGAAAGTGCCCAAAGAGAAAAGGAATGTCTTGACCATAATTTCTTGAGGAGAAGGTAATAAGCACTACACT
>MU224845.1:879595-898575 GCA_018584345.1 Thuja plicata | reverse complement strand
TTAAATCAATTAATCATAGGGGTTTTAGCTAATAATCATTTGAGATTTAGGAATTTAATTGTAATGTCAGATTTATGCAAATTTGGGTTTTCTACATTTGAAACTCAGTCAATTAAAGTCAATTAGGCGAAGAATTTGCCTAGTAAAATAGGACTTCGAGGATGAGAAAACGCACCAAAATTGATTAGGTTGTCAGGTGCCAATTTTGGGGTGTTACAAACCGAACCCAAGCTTCAAGATCCATTCACAGTGAACAAGAACAAGATCTTCAAATGACTAATTAACAAGTGATGAATGATTCCATCCCAAGACTCCTATCTATAGGCAAGTGAGCAACTGTAATGAGCCCAACCTGGCTCTGCTATGAATTAATAGATTTTGCAACCACAAAATAAGTCTGCCTGGCTCTCCTCTATAAACTCTAACCAAATTTACTCCACAAGATCATGTAACAACACTTCTCTTTTGAAACAAATATGAAACCTCCCTTTTTAAAACATTTTTTCAATATTTAAATCAAACAACAATTCTCCAGGAAAGATTTAATTCATTGAAGCAATTACAAAACTATGTCAAATAATATGGCGTTACAATTCTTTGAACAATCAGCAACCATTGAGTAGAGTAATTGTAAAATGCTACCTCATATAATTTGGATTAATGCTGGCCGCACTGTTTCAGCACCATCTGTGGCATCCAACCAACACTTCTAATTCGTTTCCTTCCCCACGCTGAAAGTGCAAGGCGGCTAGTGGTATTACGGCAACTTGTAACTATGAAGGAAGACACCCAAAGCAGACTGCCGACTCCTCAACTCCCACCCGCGATATGATGATCACTAACTTTCAACCGCAGCCTCTTCTTGATATCCGTAACCATAAGAACAATCCATAAACTCAAACAGCAATTACCCTTAATACAATTCACCAACATTGCTGGTTGGTTCAAAGTGCAGCAAATCTGAGATTATACGTTCTTAGCCAACATAAATCACTAAACCCTCGATTCCTTCCTTGCAGCCAGAATTTGTAAATTGACCTCCAATAATAAGATTCGATTCACAGCCAAGAAACTCTTAAATCGAATTTCTGGAATGATATTATTCCACCACTCCAGCAAATATAATCGACCTCTTCTGCAGGCCCCAGTTCAAATGAATTCAATCCAACAATTAATTGCACCCTCAGTGTGCCAATTAATTATCAAAATTCTCCAAATCCACAGAAAAAACTTTTAGAATTACTTCTTCCTCTAGTAACAGGTAGACAGTATGGAAGAAGAAGGATTGGTTATACTTCAGAAACCAATAAGATATTAACTTCAGAAGAATCAGTCTTCTAGAAGCCAATTTGACCCATATACTTAAGCAAAGGCACAGATCAGAACTTCTCCTTAGAGAAAACAAACCAAATATAATATAATCAATCGATAGTGAATGAATGCCTTGCCTATTGCTTTCATAATTAAAAAGTGTCTTCACTCGCACACTTTTCACTTGAAGCACTTTTATACTTAGGCACATATTGAGTAATATAATTTATTAACTCATTTGACTCCAAAATGACCTTTTCATCAATATCATGAAATTATGACACGCAAGGTCCCTGTTTCTTGTGCCCAAGATTTAAAACTTTTCATCCCGGTTCCGACGAGCTATAACACTAAGGTGCCCAACATATAATACCAACAATAATGGCAACCTTAGCAAATTTAATTAAATAATAATAATTCACCCGTCTTGCGAGAACAATTGAAGAAGCATCAGAATCGAAATCTGTCTGCACTGGAGTGATCCTGATGATAAAAGATGATGAACGAACCTGACGGGGCGACTTACTAAAAATAGACGCTCTCTCCAAGATTCTTGGAGCCCAAACCGGAAACCAGAAATGAAAACTGAGAGCATCACTCAACTCCTCTAACTCATCTGAGCTCATCGGAACTATCCATTGACTTACTATAATTAGTAAGTTCACACCAATGACCCTCTAAACACCTCGCCAGACCACGAGGATCGCGATAATGATCTGGCACCATCCATTCAATGACCGTGCTAAAATTGGGGACATTATAGCAACAAGCATGGCAAAACCCATTAGAAGCTTCCTAGCGACCTTTCCCACCACTACATAATTTGGCAAAACAAAAAATAACCAATGCACAAGCATCTCCAAGGTGACTTATAACATGTTTTCTAGGCATCACAAACTTTTAACAATATTGAATGTATTTTACAATGAACCGCAAAAAAAATTAAACGCATTCCTCCAATGAGCCCAATTGACCATATGCTCACCAAACCATGACCCCAACAATTTACCAGCACTGTTAAATACATTTGCAATGTCAGATACAACCTTCCCAAGGAAATTTTTTCTCAATTCCAAAGTGTGGAGCCATATACAGACAAGTACCATGACATTATAAATATAGTATATTTCTATATGGAATGTGTAGAATACCTTCCCAACATGTAATAGGAACTTGATTAAATTTTGAAGCCTAGCACAGTGAGATTTTGGAGTAGAAGTCCAGGTCTGTCCCATAACAGAATAACTCAAACATTATACGTTATTGGAAAAAGATATATTGCCCACATTGCAACAATGCAACACCCTAGGGACAACATTGGGAGCTTGATGATGCTGCCTGCATAATAAATCTAATGCATAACTAAAAATAAGAACTAAACAGCTAGTTTTGTTTAATTTTCTGTCCAATTAAATATTTTCTTAATAATTGACCATTTTATCTATTTATTAATAATATATATTTGAGCTGGTTTTAGCTGCAAATAATTGCAAAGTTGAGGTTTCAAAAAAGGAGTAGAATTTTCATGCCTTTTCAAATTGGAAAAAATAAAAAAATCAGTTCCTTTGTAATATACTTAAAACTTCCAAAATTAGAAAATACAAAAAATTTCACAAGTTTTATGAATTCTTTTAATCACCTGGCTATTCTCAGATATTTTTCCTGCATTTTGTTCTCTTGGAGCCTAGCTGAATATATGCTAATCTCAAATTTAGTAAAATGTATTTCCAGAAACATGTCTCTATGTGAACAAGTCCACGTGTGTGTGTGTGCCTATATGTATATATTATACACGCATACATGCACGCTAATAAAAGTGATATGTACATAACCTGAAGAAAATGTTTGAAACAAGATATGCCTTGTGATACAATGGCTCAATCATGACTTAACAGATGAGTAGAAATAGAAGTACATTTTTCAATAGATGTTTGCTGTATTGTTCATGCGATATTTAGGATAGAAATCTTGTACAGTGAATGCCTTTCTGCATTTTTATTTGTTAATTCACATTTTTGTCTCAGTTCATCCTGAAAGATTCTGTTGCCATTGTTCTCCAACTATAGTGTCATCTTCAGGTCACATGACAACTTGATGGTGTGATGTGGCGATATCCTTGACTAGAAAATAAGTTTATCATACCTGAAAAATATGTAAACATTGTGTGAATTAGTGTAATCCTCCTGTCTTAGGGTCACACTGTGGATTTACAATGTTAAGTACTGATTCCACATTACTAATCATCTCCATGAAAGGCTTATTATATACCAACTACAAGTTTTTGACTTTTACGTTACATAAGTGCCCAGTCCATGCTGTTATGATGTTTATTTTGAAGTCAATTTTTTGTTGGTAGAAATGTTCTTATGCACTACTTCACATTATTCATCATAACTATTGAATAGCACTGTCTAGTAATTATTTGCTTTTACATCAGTTCCAGTTTGACATACTTCTTACACAGGTCCTGATAATATACTCTCGTAGAAAGACTAGGTACTGTTTGAAACATTGATTCATTTTTGCTTTACAGTTTCCTATAGAGTGCTCTTTGCCATGGATGTTGGTGGACCAGATTATAGAATCACAAGATCCAGGGCTTCTAGAGAGCCTTTTAATGCCATTCGATATATACAATGATTCTGCTCAACATGCACTTCATGTGCTGAAACAGCGGTTTCTTTATGATGAAATTGAGGCTGAGGTATGACTTTGATTTTTTGATATATTTGTGTTGTACGACAATTTTATATTCCTGTGACAATTTCTATTAATTTGTTAAACAAAATTTTGATCTTTCAGAAAATGAAACTGATTATCTAGCTTGCATGCAAGGATGACTCTTAAATTTAGTAGGCAATCATGTCTCTTAGCATTTTGAGATAGACAATTGCACAGCAGTAGTAAGAGAAAAGTTGTTAGAGTGAAAGATAGACCTGCCATGAACATTGGATAGATTTTGATGGCATAGTGAAATGCTTTTCTCATTTGCATCAAGAAAGCAACATTTATTTGTGTTGATATTATGATAGGCACTATCTGTGCAATTACTTCAGGATCATAAAACCGTTAGTTAAAGGGAAGATCAATTATTGGTGAAGTTGTTGATATTATGTCTGATTAGAGTTGCCTTGTGATAGATAGATGGAAATGAGGACGGATACTATTTTGTATTGGGATGTTGCTGCAAATGAATAATGGAACAGAGCTATTATATACAAATATACAGTCACAATGAAATGTGTATGATAGGAACTGATTGATGTATGGAAACCAACAGATCATACTTTCATCCTCCAGTTTCGGTATCTAGAGGGTTTTTATCCTCTAGCCAAAAGGTGAACAACAAACGGTCAATCTTTAGGAGAGGGGGTTTTGGACAACAACAATGGATCTCATTCTTCAAGCCTAACTCTTTTTATAATTGCTTATTTTCTATTTTTAGCCTTCTCAAGAAGTGAAGAATTTATTTTCTTTTAAATATAATATTTCATTTTTCCCTTGTGTCCTAGCAACACTTTTGATATCACTTAAAAAAAATCACTTTTAGGTGTTTTTTAACTTAATATTGAAATATAAGTTATTTTTTATAAAATTAAAATTACTTTTGAGGCAACTTAAATTAAAATATTAAATTATTTTTGTTCCAAAAAGGAGACATGACAGTTTGCTCTTTCTGAAGACTGGTTGTCCTCGAGCAATGCTGACTCAACCCATCAATTCCCTCTTTCTTGAAATATTTTTCAAATACTAGGATCCCAAATCAGTTGTTGGAGTTCACCGTTCCCAATCCTTGAGTGGCTTCCTTCTGCTATGCCACTCTAATATGATTATGAATTGAAAATTTTGAATTTGGTGATGACCCTACATCTATTTCCGTGTGTGAATCATCTATAATCCACCGAGATCAAGGAAAAGAGTGGAAACCATATGTATCTTTAGCTTGGAAATTAATATCTTGTTTAGACCTTTTTTCATGCTGACCAAATTTGCATTAAAAGTGGTCTAAGCAAGATATTTAATGTACTGGTACCGGTATCAGTCTTTCATTCAAGCACTAGTACCAGTTTCTTGGGAACTATAAATAAGATGTTCTCTTCAATTTAGGTCTATCAATATGGCTATTTTGAGGATAAATCTCAAATGGCCATAATTCATTCATTTGAGGATTGATAGTTAGTTCTTGGATTGGGACATGCTTTCCGATTTTGGTCTTTGCATTCAACAAGTATATTCCTCGACTTCATCAAGACAAACCTATTGTTGGAAAATAGTATTAGAAGTCAATGAGTATCTTTTTCTGATAAAAGATTCTTACCTTCAACCTTCATGGTGGAATACTTAAGTTCCTTCTTAATGTGCTGTTTGGACATTTTTCCTTCCTTGGATTATTTCTCTTTAGCAACTTTCATTGTTATTGATTCCACTATCTTCTTGTCTAGATCTGTCTGACATTACCCATATCTCATATTTCTTATGTATTCATATAGAATTCTTTTGTTTGACTTTGGATATTGGTCGTAGAGTATCTTTATGTTATTATTAGGAAGCTCAACTTTTATCTCATCAAACCTCCTTTGATATTTGTGAAGAATCTTGTGGGACTCAAGTTTGTACAATTTCTTTTCCTTTTGTATTTTTATCAATGCCTTTGGAACATGATCTATATTATCTTCTTTGTATAAGAATCTAGGTTGAAAGATATTGGGAGTAAGAATGATCATAGACTAATAATTTGCTCAAGGATAATTATTTTGATTTAAATATGCTATGAATTCTTTCAGTCTCTCCCGAATCTTTTGGACTTTGTCTGAGGGGTTCAAGCAAAGAACCTCTCTCTCTCCCTCTCTCTCACACACACAAGCAGACAGTTTCTTCTCCTTTGATTTTTCTGTTATTAATCAACATGTGGTAAACTCTACAACAAATGGTTAGCTTTTTGAATATGTTGGCAATATCACCAACTCTCATACCATGATAATGTCTTGGATTTTTTTCTCGATTTATTCAAATTTCAGATGAATCATGAAATGTATGACTCTCAGACTTTTTGATCACCAAGATCTTGATATGGGCAAGGTGAAAGCTTATAATGGTTGGGATGATAACCTACTGGTAGCAAGTGGCACTACTACAAGGCATCTCATGTTACCTATAAATAAATAATTAACAATGTTGTGGCAGCATAACCATCCAAATTTACAAATTGAAGCTAATCTAGTGGTGAACTACACAGATGATCGCAATGTTGAATGATAAACTATAAGAACCCTGCTAGCTCAAACTCTTCTCAACCTGGCAATTGTCTATTTTTTTTGAGAGTATATATACAATCACTATGCTTGCAATAAACAAATAAACTAAACAGTTCTTCCAGCATAAATGCATATACTTTTATTTATTGAAAAATTTACAATGCATAGGAAATAACTTATTAGAACTCTGAAATATATATATGAATGCAACTGGTAAGAAAAACCTGGCACCACGTATGGCCTGATATGAGATGAAATTCACAAATTAAATCTGCAAATTACTGATGCTGAAGAAAGATCAATTCTGAACCACAAATAGCCTGGGAAACCCTAGATGTGGGAGCTAGGAAACCCACGCCTGGCTGTTGTGACACAGTGGGCAGTGGGAAGAGTATGACAGCCTCCCATTCACTATTATGAACAACCAAATTGCAATTAATCGCAACCACTGATCAACTATGGTTATTTCCTGTAAAGTTTTTCAATTGCAACGCCAATTTTGCACAAGTAGAACTTCTGTATGAAGCTCTCACAAGCAATAATATTAGCTGGTCTTTCACAGCCTCAGAATTGCAAACACATTGAAGAATTGACACCCTCCAATGCAGATAAATTGCAGAAACCCTTGTTTCTCCCAATTCGCAAGAACAAACTTCAAGCCAAGTCCAAAACAATAATCACATAATGAAATCCCTTTCTTGAAGAGGCTTTATATACTTTTTCCCACTTGGCTCGATTTCCTTCATGTGCACTTTAAATTATTTAAAATGATATAAATTCTTTTTCTTTCCAACTTCATTGGATGCTTAAATAAATGACCCCTCAAAGTAATGTTTTAAAAAATCATTTAAAACATACTTTATTTTTTCTTTTTGACTTTATAAATTGCATCAATAAATGGGCCTCAAATATTAAAATCATTAATTGCACTTTAACTCACTTAAATGAAGGGTCATGGCCCCATTGAATATAAAGTGCACATAAACCTTTATATTATGCTTTAAAGAGTAATGAACAACGACCCATTTGTCCAATCTCTGTGCACTGAAACCAGTCATTTGAAACCAATAATGTACATGGGGATCATAAATGAAGCTGCAAATAGTCCACACCATGTACACACTGCATTACTCCCCACTAAACCCAGACTGGAACCCCAATGCACACGAAGGATCCCACTGCACACTGAAGAGTGACCAACCAAATATACCTGGATCCCATCCAAAATAGAAGCTTGCCGAGGAGATCACTCCCAGACTTCTGCTGCTCAACACTGATCCCAACTTCACCATACTAGAAGTGGTCAAGCAATCCTATGAGACCCATCCGACTTGCAGTACTAACCGTGTCACCGCCTGGATCCCAGTATAAATGAAACCCACATCCAACCAACATAAGGAGGTGAGAATATCCAGAAGCATCTGCTACACTGAAACCCATACTACACTTTGTCAGTCCCCCATGGATGTGAAAATCAACCAAGCCATCATGCCCACTAGCTCTGTAATCACACTGTAACCATGTATCCGTAAGAAATCCCTGTGGCGTAGAAGTAGAAAACCCTGTTGGATACATAACAACATGATGGATAACTGACCATTGTCCCTACGGGTAATGTCCCCCTAACAATTGAGTTGGGTACTTGCAGCCACAAATTCCATCTTTTGAAGATGGTGAATATCCATCCCACAATAGATGGTATGATCCAGAAGCCACACCACACGGACTCATCATCAAGTCCTCCATCTGTGGATCAAAAGAAAAATGATGAGCATTCCTCACTGTGTAGTTACAGTAAAAGGCCCCAATCTCTGTCAAAGGCTCATCACTAAGAACTCTAGAATCAGAAGATGGCTCCAAACTCTGACCCTGAATGGCTAATTGGGTAGATGCCTTGCCAAGTCTCTTCGCATACCAAATAGCATACTCTCTGTCATGAAACAAGTGAAGGTATTCTAATTTAAATGCCTCCAAAGCACTCTAGATGAACCTCAAATCGCGAATGTGAGTACCAGCCCCGACCATATATTGTCTCTCCTTAAATTCTGCTCTCCAGAGAAGATACTCAACATATTTATGCGTGCAGTCAAAGCGAGATAAGGTTAAATCAACCTTCTCTCCAGTAACCTTCAACTGACCCCTCCATCTCTGTGGCCCAACAATCTGTCGAACAAAATCAACTGCATTTGATGAAATAACAGGATTGTTTCCAGAGGGAGGAAACAACTGAACATGAGAGTCAATCTCCCAACCAGATGATACTCTGCATATATCTCGTGAAGAAGATAGAGTAGTGTCATAGACTGTCACACAACTCACTGATGAATGCACCTCTACATCACAAGAACTCTCAATGACTTGCCTTGCATCATCTGTCAATGTGATGACTACTGGAGAACCTGACACAACCAAAGGCTCTCGGCAACTCTCTACCAAGGTACTCATCCCAACTGTGTCCACTGCACCTTAATACGTGATGGATGTACCCACATCCTCACTACAACCCATGGGTGTCAACTCATCACCAACAACCACTGTAGGAAGCTGAACTGAATGTGTAACTGGTGAAGGCAACACTCGGCTCAACTCCACGGTATCCTCATCCAACTATAACTGGGACTCCTAAAGAGCCAACTGTATGCTCTCTAATAGCTCTGTAGTCACCTCAAGCTCATGAGAGAGCTCATCTACCTCCTCTTCCTTTCCCATCAATGCATCATAACAGGTGCAGCCCCACTCGAGAAGGCAGTCTCTGACAGCTAATAACTGCAAGTAATTATGTTTCATTATTCTGACAGCTTCTCGAAGTGAATGGATCTCTTATAGGGAAAAGGTACTACCACCGTGCTCATCTGACATAGGAGCACCCAACCATATATAGCTAACATCTGACGGGCATCGTCATAATGCTCCAAGGTTGTAGCAATCTGACTGTCACTCACCTTTAATTGCCCGGTCAAATGATGTCTTTGAACTCCTTGAGTCCCACGTAAGCTCTGTGACCCACAATTTGCACTGTGATATGAGGCTGTATCTACATCGCTCACCTTATAATAAATAACATCATGTGTGCTATCATCTCCGCACACATCAACAATCAAGGTAGTGCTACTAGGCACATCATCGTGTGACTCATCTGACAAAGTGGAAGCTGCTGCTATATTAGTCTCCTCACACGCTCTCACTTCCCATGCAACTGTAAATCCCTCCAAATCACGACTGTGGGACCTATCACCAACCAATGAATTCTCTGATTCATTTCCTAAGGTCCGATATGACAAATCAGACTCACTGCAGCACGAGTCATCCTTAAAGATAACATCAGTAGTACCCAAATCACGAGTACCAACATCATCCACCCATAAACCCTCTGCTATCTCATGCTGATGCAAACAAATCTCACTGCTATCACAGATTTCACAATTACTAGAACTCGCATTTTTCATGCAATGCGCAAAAGTAACATTCTCATCATGCGAGTCAAAACTCAAGGTGGCACCAACAACATCTTCCACACTTGCCCTGTCATCAACGCCATCAATAGGCTCAAACGAAGGACTGCTGTCATAAAAATCAGAACCTCTGTCATTATCATCTTCATTTCTACCCATTGATGTAAGACTGCCATCAATGGTGAATATCATATCTTTGGCTTCCTCATGGTCACGAGCTCCTATGTCATGGATATGATGGGGCTTAATGCAGCTGTCCTCAAACAAATCAGTAATTACAACATAACTTTGTAAAAAGTCCATCATGTGTAGTCAAAAAGCTAGTGGCTCCTCCACTCAATAAAGAGTCGACTTTCACATCCCCTTTTTGATCTCGAGTCTCCATTAGACATTCATGAATAACATCACAAATCTTCATGTAGCTGTTTAAGGCAACTGGTTTAACTTTAGACATTAGCTGCTCTTCCCCAATCTTGAAGTCATCATGAAGTGTCTTGTGCCCAACATCTTCCTTTATGTCATTCTGACTTTTAATCTCCATGGGATCAACTATATGCTGGTCACTAGCTGCTGAAAATTCATTGTAAAGATTTCTAGATGTCCCACCTGTAGAAGCCTCTTGTCTCTCTTCCTTTTTATTCTGTGATGCAGACCTCTTAAAGATGGATGTCACATATCATGCTAAATTGTCTATGGTTGCCGGGTATGAAAGCAATTCACCCATCCTTTCCCGAGTTTGTCTAAATTTCTCCATTTCTTTCACCATGGCATTTGTTTGCTTTATGAGATTAGTCATATTGTTCAACTGGTTGCCCTGTTTAATTTATTTCCTTGATTTTTCCATAACTGTAACAACAAGAGTGCTGGTTACTCCAAAACAAATGTGCGAGCTCAATGATTTCCACCCCAACAAGATGGCAAGAAACCACTCTGATACCACTGTAAGAACCCTGCTGGCTCAAACTCTTCTCAACTTGGCAATTGTCTGTTTTTTTTGAGAGTATATATACAATCACTATGCTTGCAATAAACAAATAAACTAAACAATTCTTCCAGCATAAATGCATATATTTTATTTATTGAAAAATTTACAATGCATAGGAAATAACTTATTAGAATTCTGAAATATATATATGAATGCAACTGGTAAAAAAAACCTGGCACCACGTATGGCCTGATATGAGATGAAATTCACCAAATTAAATCTGCAAACCTCTGATGCTGAAGAAAGATCAATTCTGAAACTACAAATAGCCTGGGAAACCCTAGATGTGGGAGCTAGGAAACTCACGCCTGGCTGTTGTGACTCACTTGGGCAGTGGGAAGAGTACAACAACCTCCCATTCACTATTTCTAACAACCAAATTGCAATTAATCGCAACCACTGATCAACTATGGTTATTTCCTATAAACTTTTTGAATTTCAACGCCAATTTTGCATGAGTAGAACTTCTGTATGAAGCTCTCACAAGCAATAATATTAGCTGGTCTTTCACAGCCTCAAAATTTCAAACACATTGAAGAATTGACGCCCTCCAATGCAGATAAATTGTAGAAACCCTTGTTTCTCCCAATTCCCAAGAACAAACTTCAAGCCAAGTCCAAAACAATAATCACATAATGAAATCCCTTTCTTGAAGAAGCTTTATATACTTTTTCCCACTTGGCTCGATTTCCTTCATGTGCACTTTAAATCATTTAAAATGATATCAATTCTTTTTCTTTCTAACTTCATTGGATGCTTTAATAAATGGTCCCTCAAAGTAATGTTTTAAATAATGATTTAAAACATACTTTATATTTTCTTTTTGACTTTATAAAGTGCATCAATAAATGGGCATCAAATATTAAATTCATTAATTCCACTATAACTCACTTAAATGAAGGGTCATGACCCCATTGAATATAAAGTGCACATAAAATTTTACATTATGCCTTTAATGAGTAATTATTAATAAAGTATTACTTTATTAATAATTAAAATAACATAACTCCATAAATACTCATTATTTCTCGATTTCATTTGAACCAGGGAGTTAGCTATTGCATCCACTACACATCCAATTGCCTTACTAAAAATAGTAAGGGTCCGTCTCAAACATCCACAAGCTTACTATAAATAGTAAGTATATGAAATTGAGCCCAAACAAAGTCCAATCTGAACCAAACAAAGACCAAACTGGAATATACTGAATTATGGAGAGGACAAGAACCTCCGTTACCCAAGCCTCTTCCTCAAAAGACCCTCTATCCACAATAATTAGCCTATGAGGGTCACAATAATAGGCTAATCCCTCAAACTCTGATGCTTGTGAAAAAGGGTACATTACATAAACAATTAATACTCTTCTATATCAAAATTTAGGAATTATGAAAAATAGTTGACGAACAATCCGAAAATAGACATTTCATAAAATAGTTGGAAAGAAGTCATAAAAAATGTGTAATACCTAGAATAAGAGCTCATATATTTTAGATAATGATGGAGGGTGAATAAAATCTGCATTCTGTACCGAAACAACCATCTATGTACAAGAATGAAGTGGTTGAAACAATTCAGAATTTTAAAAAATGGTATTTGAGTTGGTATTGTATACTTTAGTGAAGAATGACGGCCCTTTGACTGATATACCACTGGTGATCTCATTAATGGTTGCTTAACATTGAAATGATGCAATAATAATTTATGGAGTATACCTAGAAAGAGCAATACTCCCCAAGAGGTGACTGATTGTAGAGGCCCAAAAACCCTTCATTCTAATGAGTTATTGTGAACTGATACAAACACCAAAGGTCAATGAAATACAATATAACTCAACTGCATAAAATCACTTACGAAGGGAAATCGATCCATAGCCAATGTAGTGGTTGTCCATAAAATGTGTCTAGTTCTCCCTTGTGCTGCACCCAATGGAAGCCTTGCTATTACCATAGAACTATTATTGTCTTAGGAATACACTATTTTAAGTGCAATTGTGCATAGATTGTGTGTGCTTGTGTAAAGGGGGTATGGTTGGACAATCCTTTATTGGACCCTTTGTCCATGATTGCATCATAGACGTAGAGAAGCATTGATAGCCTTCAATCTACTGGCTGATTGAATCTATGGATCATCAATTGATTTCTATCATTTTCTAGTTTTCAGAAAGACAATTGATGCTATGTGCATTATGCTATGATAATATTTTGGTTTACAATGTATAATGACTTAAACTGGGCTACCAAGGCTTGAATAGGGGTTTCCACTAAAATGACATACTAAACACTTATGGCAATACAAAACTCATGTGAAGCACAATGATGATGTAGATTACCAAAATGAATTTATTACATAGTTACGTTATATCAATGGATAAGAAAATAAAAATATGCAGTGGTACCTGGGGTCCTGTTTCCGACATAATTTGACCCATTGTGAAAACCCATCCGTGCCTGTCCCATAAAATTAATTTAAATAATGTTTGAGTTTTGATAATTTGGTTGACTTCATTCTCATGTGAACTCTCAATTTAAATTATTTAACACAAACGTTATATATTAAGGTTCTATAATGTATATAAGCATGCTTTATCCGTGCTTTTATATGAATATTTAAAATTTCCCTGTTTTTATATATGTAATGTCCCCTTTCCCTTTCTAGCACAAGTTGTATTAGTTTTTTGTTAACCTATTTCCCCATAGTCCCATAGGCTAACCAGGACATTAAAGGGACTTAGAGGCTATTTGGCCTAGACAGTTTCAATTGCAGGCCATTCTGTGGGGTTGAGGCAATTTTGGGCACACCTACTATTTATAGTAAGCGATTCTTGGGATGACTGGACATCTAGTGGCAGTGACGTGTCGATGGTAATTGTTTAAAATCGACAAGAAGATTTATTTGTCATTGATATGATTTATTGTGCGTTAATAAAGTTATTTTATAAAGTTAATTTTAATTATTTAACTTTATTAATGCATAGTCTATAGTTTTTGGAGATATTTAAATTAAATAGTCCCCCTTTATTTTATAACACATTGGAGACAAAAGGTAAATGGGGAATATTAAAGAAAAAAAGCCCTCGCGGGAAAATAGGAGCTGCAGAAAAATAGGAGCCGCGGAAAAATAGGAGGAAAAAAGCAAATCCCGAAAAAATAGGGAAGGACAAAAAGTGTTATGTTTTATCCCACATAGACGAAACAAGTGTGAGAGCTCATGTGAAAACAATATAAAAAGGAATGAAGAGCTCTCTTTCAACATGCTTGGATGAATATATGAATTTGGTGAAACTGTGGAGACTTTGTCTCAAGGGCTTGAAGGACGAAATCCCTCTATGCTAGCCATTCTTCTCGCTGTTGGAAGACACAGTCAGAAGGATTGGAGTACGAATCTGCAAGGTAAAATCATATTGGTAAATTCTTTAGTTGCTGAGAATTGAAGTGCCAGGCAAGGGTTCGATTCGGTAATACGAGTTAAAGATTGTGTTTAAAGAATTTGAAATGTGGCTGTGATTTATCTTCTCTGAGTAGACACATCATATATTTCTGGTATTGTGTTTGGAAATCCTTTATATTCTGCCAAAGGAAGGCTCTATTCCAATCTATTATACTTGGAGAAGGCCATACAGACTGGGACTGATTATATATTCCCAAGAACTAGCTGTATCAAACCATAGTGCAGCTACAGGGTCTGAAATCATCAGAGTTAGAGGCATACAGGTCTGGTGGATCAAAGGGTGGTGTTGTATGTGCTTAAGGGCAGAAGCTGGATCTAGAATCAAGCTAATAGTGCTGTCATAGCCTGGACAAATGGAGCAGGTCTGTTAATACATGATTACTTTAGGCAACAGCTACGTGGGTATGCATATATGTATACAGTTTCATTGTAGTCATTATTGAAAGAAAGGTTAAGTCTGAAACTGCTGTTAGTTATTTGAGTGTTGATTGTACAATTCTGAAAGATATATATATATATATATTGGAACGAACTGCTGTTAATGAAATAATGAATGAAATGGTAGTATTTTGAAATTGGTTTGTGTTCTCAATATCTTATTTAATCTATTCAAGCAACTATAACTTCCAAATGATCCAGTCAAATTCTAGAAACTCATTGTTCAGCTTGGAAGCGAACTGTTTGACAAAAATTCCATGAGTAAAGACAAAAAAAAAATCAGAATAGGGCAGACCTTTACAATATAGTAATCCCAATTGCCGTCCCCTACAGTTCCCTGCTCCGGGAAAAAAATATCCATCCCGGAAACCTGTTTCCTTGCCCCCTCCCCTCCCCCAGTTCTGAAAACCTGGGGTAACATAGAAAATATGCGAATGCAAGATCAACAGTATAGAAGATCTCCAATAATCAGGCATAATCTCACATAATGATATGGTAATGTTTGACAGCCTAAATCCATTGTGAATAACAGATAACTGAGGATCAGGGAAGGGTGTAATTGTTGACTCTAACCTTCAGGTTGACAAACATCTAATTTTACATATTAGCATAGTAATATGAGATGAGGAGCTCTTTTATTATGGTTTAGGGTATAATAGAAGATAATGTAAGTATATTAATTTAAATGAGTGACCAAAATTAGGTCAATGAGACTAGAAAATACATCAGTGAGCAGTAGAAAGTTCTAGGAATTGAGCATCCTGGGAAAGTAAAATAAAGGAATGAAATCACGATAAACAAAATGATGCGCAAAACCAAAACAGGTGGTTAAGAAGCCAATACAAATAGCCATGTTGGGGTAAACAAAATCCAGAAAGGGCAAGGGCTGATATAGACACGCAATAGAGCTAATATCACCCTCATTCTGTTTTTCACCACATGTTGATCCATCTAGTGCATTTTCCTATGCCGATTTTTTAATAATTTTTGGTTCCTTTGTCTAATGGTTGGATAAGAATGGTTTTTCATGTATTACACAATTTCCCGAAGTCCTTTTTTCTTTTTTAGTATACGGGATTTATGATTTTGTACAGTGTTAAATATCTTACAAAATCCTTTTAATAGGGTAATTTCCCATTGTTTTATTCGAGATGAACTATATTTTCTTCCTATGACAATCTCTTACAGTATGAATGACAAATTTCCTTCTGTCATCACTTTCATGGTATAAGGGACAAATTTCTCAATTAGTTCGGACACTAGGAATTTTGTTTAGAAGTAAATTAGTAAAGTACATCCTCAATGAATTTGAAGTGTCTGAATCATCCCCTAAACTAAACACCAGTAATGTAATCTGTAATATAAAATATACTGTTTTTTGACTAAGCTTCCGTGTTTCAACAATTGTACAGGTAGATTTATGCTTTGATCAACTAGTGTTCAAACTCAGTGAGAATATATTTGCATACTACAAGAGTCGTGCCGCCAGGTACATTTATATGTATATTGTTGTCTATTTCAATCTGGATGCAAGTACACTTCATTGATGCAATAATGTTACCTTTTTTTTTATTGATCTATTGATTGCAATTTTATGCACAGCAAGTTACTTGATCCAGCATTTCTGTTTGCCTCTGACAACGCAGACAAGTATGCTGTTACACCTAGACGGTATGATGCCTTGTTTAAGATGCGTCGTGTTAAGGTAAGATGTGTATTTTAGCTGAAAGAGTGGTTACTAATTACATCAATACTTATGCAAGTATATGCCATTTGATATCTGCCATCTGGTGATCCATGTTTAGACTTAAATAGAATAGTAGACAAAGTCAAGTTAATTCTGTTAGAAACAATAATGAATAATGGAATATCATGAGAGCAGACTATTATTGAGTTATAAATCAAGGAAAAGGAAAATTTTGTGAAAAAAGTGTACAACACTCTCACAAGAGAAACAACAGTGGTGTTCGTTGCCACAACATTTATTGCCCTAGAATGTGGTTGAGCATGTCCATCTGCTAAGGAGGCTCCTAGCAATAATAGTGTTCTTCTTTCTCTGGTGAATAGTTTGGGAAATAGGGATGGCTGTTCATATTGTGGGAGATTGATCTTAGAAGTTAAGAAGCTTTGATTTCTTTTAGGCCTGCTCTTACCATTGTTCACCATGTATAATTTGCTTGTATTTAAACATCTTGATTTACAAGCGTTCAGCTACAGTTCAGTATTTTATGAAAAATGTCCACATCTTTAGATACATAATTATTTTTCCTATTTCTATTGTAGTGTAACAAGGCTTCCTATGTTCATCGTATGGTTGCTACTGTGGTACAAGAATTTCCTTGATCGATGCTGGTAGAATTATTAATCTTAAAGTAGATTAGTATTTTTGTCACTCTTAAAAACCATTTAAGTTGTAGTATGGAATTCTGTTTAGCATTATTTTCTAATATTCCTTATATCTGTGTAGCATTGGATTTTCTTGGTTTTCGTAGTCTTAAGCAACAAAATTTTATCCATTTACAGTTTGTTAATTCTCTCAAGATCTGGTTTGTTTTCTGTGCAGCTGCTAGGCAGAAGTATTGATCTTAGATATTTGCTTGGCCAAAGGATGAACAAAATTTTCAGAGAAAACATCGATATATTGTTTGAACGTTTTGAATCCCAGGATATATGCGCTGTTGTGGTATGAAATTTATTAAGAGATTAGTAAACACAATGTGCATATATGGAGCTAAAGATAAACAAGTTGTATTCCTAATGTTTCAGTAGTATATCACTATCTCTTGGTTTCAGGAGTTGCAGCAGCTGTTTGACGTCTTAAGGCTTACTTATCAGCTCCTGGAAGAATATTTAACAATGGACCCTTTCCGAGTCATGTTAAATGAAATGTCTGAGAATATCTCCCTTGTCTCGTTTTCTGGTCGACTTGCCTCCCAGGTGAGGTTTATTATACTGTTTTGAGATAGTTTTACTGGCTCTCCTACTTCAGTTTTCTTCTTTAAATACACAAGGATGTTGTGCATACCCTTATTTGATTTTTGTTTATGCTTGTTAAAGCAACAAAGTTTAGCATTTTCAGGATAAATTATTTTAGTATTTACTAAAATAGAATTGTGATATGGTTGCCTTGTTGGAAAATCTTCTAGTTAGTAGCAACAAAATGATTTCTCCAATTATTAGTAATCTATGCATCATACTTGCACCTATTCAATGTCATGAGCCATGAATTGATATATATATAGTGTAAAAATACAATTTTTAATGGATGATATATTGGTGGCAAAATGTATGTTGCCTTGTACATATGATTAAATTCTCAATAATCAAATATTAAATAATATGTTAATTCTAACCATACATATATAGTAAACAATTATATAAATAATAAATAATGTTTTTAGTAATCAAATGTTACTAATAAATAACCAAATAATAATGTTATACTGATTATATATATACATAGTAAATATTCATTATTAATCAATGAATGTAAATATATTATTATTAACAAATACATAAATAAAAAAAACAAATAATATATTCATTAATAATCATATTAACAAATATATAAATAAAGACATTCATTAATAATCATATTACCGAATATATAAATAAAGAAGATAATACAAATGACTAAACTATCGACTAAGTAGTCGATTACAAACAAACATTTCCAATCATTAGTCAGCACCCTTCCATCAGCGACCAGCGTTTGGAATGGGACATGACGGCAGACCGCTCGGTGGAGGGATATAAGAATAGGTATTTTTTCTGTTGAAGGGACATCAATCAAAAATAGGAGCGTGTATACACAGCTCTGAAATTAGCTGAGTCACCGCATTGGACCAAGGAAAATAAAGAGTATTTTCAAGATACAATCAGCACTGATAAAAGAATACAATCAGCGCTGACTGGTAAGGATTAAGAAGCCTATATCAATTACAGAATATTATATCTATATGGACAGCGCTCAAAAATGGGAATCACAGGAAATGAACACAGCGACGGTACAGTCGACAGTGTTTCGACAAAGCGGTAATATATTTAATTTCAATTATTGTTTATTAATATATATATATATATACTCATTTA
>MU224845.1:851003-879405 GCA_018584345.1 Thuja plicata | reverse complement strand
ATTTTCATGAAATAATTAGTAATAAATATATATATATATAATGTGCAATGTTAAGATTCATGAAATATATGTAATTTATCATTAAATTATTCTTTACATCTATTGGACAAAACTAAGTGTTCTATTTAGATTAAACTTAATATTAAATTTATAATCAAAATGAAATAATTTTATGTGCTCTAAATAATGGTTCCGGATACCATATAGAATGAATGTTGAATTCATTAGAGATGGGATCCCGGAAATAATGTTATTGGATACCATAGAGAATGAATTGGATGTTCATTAGAGATGGGATTCTTGATATGGGATACCATAGAGAATGAATTGGATGTTCATTAGAGATGGGATTCCTAAATTTGGATACCATAGAAGATGGATTGTATGTTCATTAGAGATGGGATCCCTAAGACAATATGGGATACCATATAGAATGAATTGTACATTCATTAGAGTTGAGATTCCTAAAATGATGATATTGGATACCATAGAGGATGGATTGTATGTTCATTAGAGATGGGATCCCTAAGACAATATGGGATACCATATAGAATGAATTGTACGTTCATTAGAGATGGGATTCCTAAAATGATGATATTGGATACCATAGAGGATGGATTGTATGTTCATTAGAGATGGGATCCCTAAGACAATATGTGATACCATATAGAATGAATTGTACGTTCATTAGAGATGGGATTCCTAAAATGATGATATCGAATACCATAGAGGATGAATCTTTTATTCATTAGAGATGGTACTCCTTTATCTGGAGATTATTGCAATCTCACGTAGGCAGTATATATACTGATAGCCAGTCATATGCATATGCGTAGGCTTGGATAAGGGTGTCCGTATCCAAGAGAACCTAGGAGCAGTGCTCTATGGAAAGACAACCGATAGCCTTCTTGCTTAGAGTGGATCTTATATCCCTCAAGCCAAGAATCAAGAATTCTGTGAAGCCTGACCTAGAGGCAGTTCTTAGGGTCAAATTCCCCTTACTAACTTAGAATAAAGTAAGTCATATAAATATTGTGTAACATTTTGTACTAACGTCAGTTTTGCAGGAAATTTCATCAGGAAAATAATTAGGGACATTACATTCAACCACTGATGCTATTTTATCCTTCTCATGATGTATTCATTGCATATCTGTATTAGTTGTTAAAATTTGATATATTGTCCATCCTTGGTGTTATTATCCTGGAAATGCAAGTGCATATAGACCACAACGGATAGGAAGTTTGAGCAAGCTTCAACACTTAACCTAGGGAGAAGGCCATCTCGTAGCCATGCTATCCTAGCTCTAATCTCACTAAACCATACCACACAAGAACACAGCCCACAGATATTAAAAAATCTTTAACTCATTTCATATTGCAAAGGGTGAACAGGAGGTTCTGGGCACCCAATGTGATGTCCCCTTTTTGGGATTGCCCTAAATTTTGCCCTAGAATCACAAATTCTATTAAAATAAGAATTGTAAGATGGTTAGAGATATAACTTTACCAATTGAAATGCCTTTTAACATGGTAAATTCTGATTTAGGACCTACAATTACCAAATAAGAGACAAGTGCACACATATATATACAAACTGACTATATTGTTAGTGTAATATAATCTGCCTATATGATTACTGATTCTCACAACAATTCTTCCATGCGGACCATCCTTAACAAATAGTGCCTTTGTATGATGAAGGCCATGCCCATTCCATCGCAGGCCTTTTCCCCTTACCTTTCTATGATGTAGCTCATGCCTGTTCTACAGAAGGGCTTATCTATTTTGTGAGATATTAATCTAATGTAGTCAAAATACAAACACACACAGTACTCTACCTATGCCACACATTCTTATATGGCAAATTATTGCAAATATATATATATATATATATATATATATATATATATATATATATATATATATATATATTGCCATTATATATATAGAACCTGGCTAAGGTGACAGTGTTTTATTTGTATAACATAGCTCATAACATTTCAACATAGGATTAGCTTGTAACCAATGTATCATAGCATGTTAATGAAATATGTGTCTAATATATTTCAGGTTATATGAATTTATATCAGATAGTATGAAATATTTTTCTATTCATTTAATAATATACAGAAATACATATATATCACATAACATACCTTTGTCCACTGTTTTTATTTCTTGGTCTGGTTCAATCCCTAATTTAGTTCTGACTTTTTCCTTTTTGCGTTAGTCTCTGGCTTGTTCTTGGGTCTGGTAGACACCAAATATATATATTATATTCTCCTCTTCCTTACAGTACCAGATGTATTGAATGGTCTCCTGTTCGGTTGCCTTATTAGCTATCTTTCTGTGTTGTGTTCGGTTGTCTTCCTGTAATTTTTCTGCTGGATGTCCTTCTCTGTCTCACTGCTGGGCTAGGGATGTTATCTATTTTTGTTTTCAATCGATTCTCTGCTTGTTTTCTTTCCTTCTATTTTCCTTGCGATCTGCTATCTTTCTCTGTGTGTTCTTATTTTCTTTCTTCCTCCTTACTGTGTCTAAGGGGCAAGGGAGTGCATTTATATATCTATCCTTTGATATGAAGTGTTCAATAGATACATCCCTTCTACTGTGGACATGTCTTTCCATTGTACCTCTTGCCATCCAATGAATCATAATTTAGTTGTTAAATTATTATTGTTCTTGGCTGTCGGTTTTAGAGAATTATACATCTTCCCGTTTAATCTTTTGTCAGTTGACTCTTTTCATTGAGTATCTTCGTCTTGATAACCTTGTTCAGGGATGGTTCGTCAAGGGATGTCTTCGGTGTATTTGTATTGTGATAAAGTCTGCCGTTATTCTCATTTCCAACGTATGATTTGTCCACTCGTCGACCAAATATGCTGGGTTATATTTGTCAAGACTCTTCATATAATTTGGTGTTCTTAAGTTGTCCTAACGCCTGAACTAATCTTTTATCGATACCCTTAGTATTTTAATATCACCATTGGCTTATGACTTGTAAGAATATTTTAATCTTTTATATTACTGTTTTGTTTAATGGGCTGGTTTTTGTATATGATCTTAACTACCCTCTTTAATAGCTTTATGGGTTGGTCTTTGCATATGATCAATAAACTTATCGATTTATTTTGCGATTCTGTCTCTTCCAGAGAAATCACAGAATTGAAGTTATTCTATATTATAAATATTCATTTATTCAATTTTATTATTATTAAATCTTATCGCAGAAAAAGGGAACATCACACCCAATGCACACATTGGGTGTCTAGAGATTACAACTCAATCATAATACTGAGATTTGCAGACCCCTTGTGATCAAGGGCGAGGAGCTGCATGGATTTTGATAATATATTGGATGCTCATGAGGCACACTCAATCTCCACAAAGGAAACCTAGACCAGAAATTGCTGCAGAGTGTTGAGGGCATGGCCAAGTTTCTTTTCAGACATCCCTTTTTAATGGGGGATCCTTACATTTATAGTCCACCCAAAGAGGAAGGGTGATCCATAGCCTTTGATTTGACGAGTAGATCCAATGGATGAGTTAAAGCGAATGCTATTCAAAAGAAGGCCTCTTATATTATGTCCTTAAATTAGGATTTTAAACAAGTTGCAAATTTTATAGTATTTTGTGGTCATGCAACTGAAAATAAAATATGATTTTAGGAAGAGTATATACTTTTTTTTAAAAAGCTTTTGTGAATATTTGGAAAAACACGTAAGTTTAAACATTAAATCTATATTAATCCTAACCCTATGCTGACCTACACAATTTTGTGAAGAACTGAAATTAACTACCAAATAAACACCGTGCAGCTTTTCAAACTGATTAATATTAAATTTTAATAGTTCCTAGATGCCCGGCAGATCAGAGCAGAAATAAGGCAGAATTTATAAATAGACTTGCAGGAGTTAACCGGTTTGAGTCTAAAACTGCAGACAGCATAATGTTATTTCAAAATTCTGAAATATTGAAGTTATTTCAGACCTGGAGTTCAATTTCAGATGTCATATCAGCCAGCAGTAGCCACAATATATAAGGTGTAATGTAAACCTAGTATATTGGCTGCCACAATATATAAGGTGTAATCTAAAACATGTAATTTACAGAATATTTTTTGTTTATTAGCAATACGAAAATTTACAAAGAAGTTCATTGTGAATTATTTCATCTATAATTATTAATTTTGGTATCAATGGTGTTGAGCTCTGTGTGAAGTCTGAAAATTAATGTTATATTGATCATTGGTCATATAAACTCAAACCAAGTTAAAACACATCTGTCCAAACTGTTTGAAAAAAGGACCATGGATCAAAAACTGTAAAAATTGCAAAACCTGGTATAAAAAAATGGTTCAGCCAATTACATATGACAACTTATTCTCATTCAAGATATGCCATGTGCTCCATGTTATTTTATTAAAATACAAGTGTAGTGAAATATACACTACACTTCTGTGAAGGTTAAGAAAATATTTTTTGTGTATGAATAACCTATTTGTAGAATGGTTATTATTCCACAAGGTACAAAACAATACAACATATATTCAGTGATACCAACAAGACATTTACCAATAATACAATTACCAATACCAATGAAATGCATAGAGCACCATACTAGAATACCAAGATGGCGAGGAAATGTTTATTCTCTCTTTATTACCAGCAAAACCATAAGTTCAACAATAATAAATCCAAGTCTTATATAATAGTCAGTTGGTTGGGGAAACCAACGGACGCATCTCCTCGCTCCTAACTACCCTCCTGACAAAACATAACTAAGTCTAATTAATAATGACTTTATTACCTACTACATATATCCCCCCCAAAAAAAGAAATCGTCTTCCAGACAACTGTATTACAGAAAAAAAAAAAACTCCTTGGAGCACCCTCAATGCATCCAGCTTCCTGGCTTCACTAGCTTTGCCAGCTCGTTCCATCTTCCCACATAGCCTTCTCCTCTTCCCATTCCTTCTTCATCCGGTTTGTCAGGTCCTTTTCTTGTTTCCTCCTCCATGTTCTCACCCTATGTAGTTTCCCTTTTCTTTGTACGGTTGTCCTCCTTGGTATAGACCTGTGCACTGCCTTCCATACTAGGATTGGTATGGGCGCCTTCCACCGTACTGCTGATGGTATGTCCTTCGGGTGTATCTGATGGTAAAACTGTGCCCTTCAGGTGGCCAAAACGGATTCTTTCCTCTTGGGAGTCTGAAGATGTGTCTGTACTTCCCTTAGATGTTTTTGGAAGTCTTTTTGCCCCAACCGCTTTATCTATGCCTTTATACCACTCTTTCCTCCACTCACTCCATTCATACGACGAACGACCCCTCAGCAGCCCGTACGGTCATCTTTCTTGCCTACTGCGTACGACCTGTTGTGTACGGGCTCCTTTGTACGGACTGCACTCGTACGGACTCCACTCCTCGTACGGCGTGCTGCGTGTTCCTGTTGCGTACGGACTCCACTTGTACAGCCTGCTGCATACGGCCTCCCCTCTTACAGCGTCTCGCGTACGGTCTCCTGCACCCTACTCATACGGTCTTTGTCTGTACGACCTCCCCACGTACGGTCTCTGGCGTATGGCCTCTTGCACCCTGCCCGTACGGCCTTTGCTCGTACGACTTCTGCTTTTTGTGTGCCCTGTCTGTACGGCGTATGGCCAATTCGTATGGCCTCTTCCTGCTCTCCTCAACCTAGCACGTACGGCGTACGACCTCTTTTGTGCGGCCTGGTTTGTATGGCCTCCTCCAATCTGAAGCCTCCGTACGTATGGCCTCTTTGTGTCGCCCACTTTCCTTCCTCTGTCGTCCGTACGACGTACAGATCCCCTGCACTCCATGGCTGGTGTCTTCCTTGCGCTGAGCAACTCTCCCACTTTCCTCTGTATCTACTTCTTGGATTTGCAGCATATTGCACTTTGGTTGGAATACCTCATCGTCTCCCATCTGCCAGTGAAACAGGCCGTTGAGGGAACTAGTTTCGTCTTCTGAACATTCCCCTAGTCGGAGCACTCCCTCTTCGTCTGGTTCCGCTCCTTCCTTGTCTTCTCCCTCTGAGTCGGAGGTGAGATCCTGACTTACACACTGATTCCTCAGATCTATTGTGTACTTTCTCCTGTCTACCTCTATGGATGGGGTATTCCTTTTCCAATTATGGGTGGCCTTGGCTGCCACCAGCCAACCTCTCCCTAACAATGCATTGCACCCCTTCTTTTCTAGAGTAATTACCACAAAGTCGAGGAGGAACTGTTGTGTACCAATCATTACCTTTTGCCCCATTAAGGTTCCTATTGGTTTGATTCCATGCTGATTTGCTCCTACCAATTGAAATGTGGGTGGCTAGAGGGTGGGTTTCCCTAGTGCCTTCCAGGTCTCCTCTGGTAGAACATTCACACCGGACCCTCTGTCCACAATAGTATTAGATAGTTTGCACCCCATTATCTCCATTTCCACTATTGCAGGTGTCCTCCCTATCCCTATAGTGAATAGAGTATCGGTGGTCTTTTCTCCTCGCTCTTCTTTTTCCTCCCCCTTTTGGGTCTCTTCTCCACTTCTTGTTCCTTGTGATATTGCTACTCTTAGCTGAGGTAATGTTTCTAAGAGGTCCCTAATTTTCACAGGAATAGTGGTTTCCAGTACTTGTTTCATGATGCTAGGCACTGGCTGGTTATTTGGGGATTTAGTAGCACTTCCTCTTCCTCCCTCTGGCATGTTATTTCTAATCTCATTCCTTGCTTCTTGGAACCTTTCATTTTCTGTGGCTATGTCAGGGTATGCAAGTTGCCTGGATTGCATTCTTGTTACGGCGAATACTTCATTCTCTGATACCACAATGTCCAGCCTGTTCACCCCCTTTTGTCTAGGGCAATTGGCATCCTCATGATTTCCTAGTCCACACCATTTACATAACCTCCCTTCATTTTGCCCTCCTCCGCTCTGGTAGTCTCGCGCAAAGTGTCCCCACTCATTACATCGCCTACATTGAATCATGGGCCTTCCTTTAGAATCGTACTGTATTGCTCTCCGAGGTGTGTTGTTATTGCTGTTGTTGTTGCTTACTCGTCTATTGTTTCCATACCCTCCAGGTGAAGCTTCCATATTTGTATTTCATGGGGGAGTGGCGGGTGGTGTGGATTGTTCTCCTTCGGTGAAGAATACTTGAGCACTCCTTGCCTTCAAATTGTAAGGGCAGTCTTTGACTGTGTGGCCTAACACCTGACAGATATCACAGAAGGCTTTGCGCGGGCATGTTCCCTTTGTATGTCCCTCCTCACAATCTGTACACCAAAGTTCCCTCCCTTATCTTTTTTCCTCCTTACTTCCTGTAACTTCCTTCATCAACCGCATCATGTCTTTTCTCAAGGCCTGGATGGTCTTGGATTCATCCCCACTCTCTTCTGAACTCTCACTCCCACTTCCATGCTTCTTAGCTTTGGAAGTCTTATTTTCACATTCGATGTCCATTGCTCGGGTGCATGCCTCTCCGAAGGATGATGGTGGTACGATCTTCATTTTCCGTTTCAAGGACAAGGTTAGCCCTTCAATGAACCATTTTTTTTCAATTCCTTAGCAGGTTTGTTATCCAATTTTCCTATCAATTCCTTTAATCTCCTGGTATAACCCCTTACTGACTCGTTTTTGCCTTGTCTGGTATTGTAGATTTCCGTGACTATCTCATCGTCATCCCGTAACAGTCTGAATTCCTCCTCAAAGGTAGTACGGAGGTCCTTCCATGTGGTTTTCTGAACAACCTCCAAATTTGTGAATCAATCAATAGCAATCCCTCTTAGTGTGGCAGGGAAGGCTTTTAACCATTCATCTGTATCATTTTCTCCATTGGCCTGCCATATGGTGATACACGTTTTACAGTATTGGGCTGGGTCATCCGACCCTTCTCCAGTAAATCTGTGAAGTTTCTGCTTGACTACTGCCATTCTTCTCCCTCCTGCCGGGACCCTTCCTCCTGCCGGGATGACACTTCCTCCTGGTGGGACACTTCTTCCTGGTGGGACACTTCCTCCTGTCGGGATGACACTTACTCCTGGTGGGACATTTCCTCCTGTTGGGATGACACTTCCTCCTGGTGGGACATTTCCTCCTGCCAGGATGACACTTCCTCCTGGTGGGACACTTCCTCCTGCCGGGATGACACTTCCTCCTGGTGGGACACTTCCTCCTGGTGGGACGCTCCCTCCTGGTGGGATGCTTCCTCCAGAACTAGTGCTCTCTCTTTCTCCTTGTGATTCCTGTGTCTGGGTTGAGTGAGGCGTCTCTCGGTACTCCGTGCGGGCAGGTGTTTCAGGATTCTCTCCTCCTCCCTTCAATGTTTCTGAAATGGCCAAGTTGGCTATTCCTTCTATGGTGTTTAGGATCAAGCTTTCCTCAAGTTGTCTTTTGCTTAGAGATTGGTTCCCCAACTCTCGCAAGCGGCGACGTCTTGCTTCCTGTTGTTGTTGGCCAAGAATCCGCACTCCCGCTTCTTCAGTTTCTTCTCCAGGCCTGCGTTTAGGATATTTGTTTGGAAGCAGGGGCATGAATTTACAAGGTGGACCAAATGTCTAGCCAGGAGTCGAGGAACTCCGCAAGGTAGATCCTACACACTGGTGTACCGAAATTAGTCTGTACTGTGGTAATATGGAACCACTCTCTCGGCTTCCCTTTCCACGTACCGAACTATCCAGGCTACCCCCCTCGTGTCTTGATCTTTCCTTGGTATTCCCTCCTCTGTACTATAACCTCCAGGTCTGAACTTAGGCAACAGCGCCAAAATGTAGAATGGTTATTATTCCACAAGGTACAGAACAATACAATATATATTCAGTGATACCAACAAGACATTTACCAATAATACAATTACCAATACCAATGAAATGCACAGAACACCATACCAGAATACCAAGATGGCGAGGAAATGTTTATTCTCTCTTTATTACCTGCAAAACCATAAGTTCAACAACAATAAATCCAAGTCTTATATAATAGTCGGTTGGTTGGGGAAACCAACGGACGCATCTCCTCGCTCCTAACTACCCTCCTGACAAAACATAACTAAGTCTAATTAATAATGACTTTATTACCTACTACACTATTCTCTTTCTTTAGGAGCATTATTCCTTCCTGAACAATAGGTTCTAGTGACTATTTATATCAGTTTTATTTTTGAGAATCTTCATTGATGTTTTTTCTTGGGTATCTCTTCCATGGCCTTGAGTTTTTTGGCATGAATTACTAAATAGAGAAGTATTTTGAGCCTAATAGACTGGTGCTTGAGGAATTTGATTTTGATAGAGGATATTTGTTGGAGAGTAGCACTTAATCTATTGGGAATTACAAGTACCATTAATTTATTGCAGTATTCACAACTCCAGATTTGCATTGCTGATTGCAAAGGCGGCCATTAGATGTAAATTCAGACCTAGGAAAGCATAAGCTCATGCATTTTCTTGTTATAAAAACTCCTTGCAGTGGAAGAAGCAATATGGCAAGCAAAGGAACAAGACAAATCTAAGAAGATAAAACAAGATTAGAAGAAGATTAAGGCCAAAGAAACCATATAAAAGAGCAAATGACATCTTTTAGTAACCTAATACATCAATAATGGAGTAAGAATTAGGAAGAACCATTAGGAGACAAGTTTACTGATGTTTAGCTCATGAGATGGCGATGTCAATATTCAATAAAATTAGTGAATTTAAATATACATTCTCATGAGGATCTTCAAGTTTTGTGAACTGGTTACACATTTGCTTCTTAAATTAGGATCAGCCCATCTAGCTTTATCATGGCCCAAATGATTTCAGAGGACTCGTGGACATCCTAGTGAAATGAAAGGTCAAGAAGAGGGATGCTTTGGCAACATGGAAAGAAGAATTCCTTATGTTTTTTCATTGGATAGGTTGCATGGATGATGTTTGTGTTGGAAGGGGCACTGACAGGGAAAATAGGTTAAAATGTGAGAGAAAACTTAAGATAGCCTAAAATAAAACAAACAAAAGAAGAATTTAGCATAAATAAATGAGAGAGAAAATGTATATTCGCTTTCAGGGAACTTGTTGGCATAAAGATCTATCCCCGACCATAGGGACCACATTGCAAGGTATGATGGCTATAGATGAAGTATAGAAGAACCTTAACAAACTAGGTATATGTATGTGTCTAAGATTGATGTGGGTAACAATGATATTCTTCTACTCTTTTATCTTCTAGTACCATGTATTGAACAAAATTATTTTGATGGAGTTCCTTTGTCCTCCGAGGCAAACTTTATAAGGTATCGTGGAGACCTACTACAAATGCAATAGGGGACCACAAATTTTACCTTTTCTATTTTTGAAAATGTGCTCATTGGTAGGCTAAACTTATGCATGTCAAATCTAACATTAATATTGCAATTAGGTTCGTGGATTTGGCTGGGTTGAATTAGCAGGCTTGATTTAGTGAAAGAACAGAAAAATGGACAGCTTAGGTTTGGTGGAAATTGATGATATAATACAAAATGGTCAAGGGGAACAAAAGAACCAATATAGGTTGAGTTATTGATGGGAAGACGTGCTAGGGGTATTATGGTGTACAAAACCTAGGCACATTTCTCACCACAAGGGCAGTCCAATCAGCCTTGTCTTATCATTAATTGGGAGTTTGATTTACTAACATGTCTTGGAAATATAAGGCATTAATAAAACATTTTTGGATTGTTTACAATTAGCATTCAGATTGTTCAAGATAGTTTTGATTAAAATGTGTTTGTATGACTGATGTGCAGACTTAAAGCCTCAAATATTTGCTATGATATCTAGTAGGTGAAACTTTGCATTTTAATCTCGCAATATGGTTCATTTCCATGTGCATAGCTTGCAGCCTTGATGAACAAAAAAGTTTTTAATTGGTTTGAATTTATTTTGGCTAATCCTGAAGGATGTCTTGACATTTAAATACATTCTACATGCCACTCTATGACTTAGATTGTTCAGTGATAGTGTGTCTGCACTCCACACAAAAGTGAAATCATATCTTTCATGGAGTCTCACTGAAGCATCTATGGCAACTCGTAGCATTTTGGTGGGACTTTTTGAAACAAGGGTTCAAGGAGAGACTACCTAGAAAATGAAGTTCGGAAAAGATGCCAGTGAATGGGGAAGGGATGAACTATAAAATGTAGCTCAGAAACACTTCTAGTGGCTATTGTATGAGAAAGAGAGAAGAATTGGTTTGCAAGCGGAAATGCCCTTAAGGTATATGTTTACTCATTGCATGATTTCCCAGGGATTATGACGAGGTCATTGATAGTATAGCTCTATATAGAGAGTTGGATAATATTTTTCTCAACAAAGAGTTGGAGTTGCAAAATGCGACCACCTCGAAGGAGGACTACGAGTAGTAACTTTTGAGTAGCAGTTAGAAGAGATTAACAGGAGGGTGGTTAATGCCAAGGAAGGAGGAGATAATGATGAGGACAAGGAGGATGCGACCCAGTTGGAATAGGAAGAGGAACAGAAAGAAAATATCAGGTACTGCATGAGGATTCATAGACAATAGCAAATGTTCCCTTCGCATTTTGTTTCAAGATTTTTAAACAATACTCTGTAGGTATCATTGGAGGAAATTCTGTACATGGCTATTTTCCATTATGTTTTGGGGACAGCAATATGAGGGCCATTTTTTGGGCATGATGGAAGGACGACAAAATACACACACACACACACACACACACACACACACACACACATATATATATATATGTATATATATAGAGAGAGAGAGAGAGAGAGAGATTTTTACTAGTTAGAAGTTAGTAAACATCGAGATAAGAGCAGAAATACAAAACAACAGCAGCAATATATAATGACACTGTTGAAAATAATGCTGGATGATGTCTATAGAAGCCTGCATGCCAACCACATTCCAAAAGAAATTTTCATTCTTAACTTCACATGATACCACACCACACCAGACCACGGCCAATGCACCTATAATCTCTTTTTGGAACTGAATAATAACTGACTCTAATGCCATACTGAAAATTTCAAAGTTTGATACATTGATTTAAAAGTTTGAGCAACGAAATCAGAGATTCAAATTATTGGTGTACTACTGCTGTTATGATACATTTATTGCTGTTATTATAATTCTGTTATGATATATTTAACAGTTTTTTTTATAATTTCATGAATAATTATTTTAAAAAATATTATAAAAACTTGCCTTGCCATTGGGGATGTCTGGCTGTTCCTAGTACAGTTGAGGGATAGGCAATTGTAGCCATAGTGTTTCCTATTTCTGCAGCATGCTTTGGAAATGTTTCAAAGATATGAAGATTTTTGGGGACAGCAAGGGGACATCCCCTGCCTCTCTGCCGTACCCAAAATGCAATTGTGATGGGGATGGGAGTGTTAGGTCTGGGGACATGTCCCTGTATAAGGTGTTCTAGAGCTGAATTTTTGGCCTAGTCTACTGCCACAAAGATTCCCTATTCTGAATTATCTTTATATTTTTAAAATTTTAATGGTTTATTTAGTTCCGTACATCGTATCACTATATTTGCCTTACTTGCAATGCTTGTCAAAGATTTTAATTTGTTTTGTATTCATATATTGGTTGCAATTGTTTGCGACCTTCATTTAATTTATGTTACAATTTTCCCTCTTAATCCACAGATATTACTTACAATGTACCTCTGCATAAATTAAAATTTAAAAGTAAAACTGACTTTTCAATAATAATCTTCTTGAAAAATTTAACAGGTACTATAGTTAAATTTTTAAAAGATAACTGGGACAGTTTCAATTTTTTTGGAAAACCAACCACATAGCCTCTTCAAATAGTCCTATAGTGGCAAGGATTCATTACTATTTCAGATTATATTATTTTTACGGATTTAGATCAAAGGGATAGCAACCAGTAGCTTGTTCAACCTTACACGAACAACTTGGAAGCATTGTCATATATTGGAAAAAAAGTGGAAAAACTGAAGGGTGCAATTTTCTAATAAAAAAGGCGGTAGTTTGGAAAGCAACAACTCCAAGAGAATGAATAGCTGAATAGGCCATTTGC
Organism: Thuja plicata; assembly: GCA_018584345.1. Lineage (NCBI taxonomy): Eukaryota > Viridiplantae > Streptophyta > Pinopsida > Cupressales > Cupressaceae > Thuja > Thuja plicata. The sequence continues at coordinate 866,352 of MU224845.1, read as the reverse complement.
TATCCAAAGGAAGGATATATTATCCTCTTGAAGATAAATGGAGTTCCTTATGCTCTCAAGACACCTTGTCTAATCAAAGCATTTTCTTTGGCTATTCTCACTTTCTAAAACCACAGCAATGGATCAAATGAGAAAGAGTGTGGTCCTATGTACCCCAATTGCTGTGGTAATGATGAAACTGTTAATTATCTCTTTATTGAATCCTTGTCCATTCCTTATCCCATCAAAGAAGTGAAATTTAGAATCTGTCATTACAGATATATCAGTTGGAGTCAATAGTTTGCAAACTCTGAGAGTACTCGTGGAGTTGCCAAATGCTGTTTCTTTTACTGCACAAGGTTTTATAAGTTTAGTTCGCGAGATTTTACAAACACAAGAAAAACGTAGGTAAAAACATCGATGTGGCTAAAATGCTAGTTAAAACACGTTTTTTCACATGTTTTTTTTCCTATGAAACCATACATTTTGTCTTTGGACCACCCATAGCATCAAGGTTCTTCAAAATCGGCCAGCCATTCCTCATGGTTCTCTTCTTAGAAATCTGTCAGCCCTTCCATATGGGCATTTGCCGAGTCAAAAAATTTGGGCTTACGAGCACTTTTCGAGTCCTAGTCTGTGAGCTATGGTTGGAGACGACCACTGGTACATAACATTGGGTGCTAACCTAATCAAAATTATGAATAGTCCTACTATATTACACAGTAATGATTAATCCCTTATATCTATTCATGCGGCCTTTTCACTATCGGCAAATGTAGACAGAGAATAACTTAATAGAGTCCCATATAGATTCATGAACTTTGCCCATGGATGGTAGGAAAGGTAAAGAAATGTAATGTCCCCTTTTGGGACATTAGAAGTCAATTAAATAATTAAGTTTTAAATTGTAAATTGTATCAAATTTAACAACTAATTTTAATTATTTAATAAAGTATTAAAATGACTTTAATGGTAAGTTTAGTGAAAAATTAATAAAGTCATTTTGTTATTATTTCCCTAATTGCAAATTAAAAGGGGAATAATAAAGAGACAAAGAAAAGGAATATCAAGAGATAGGTAGAGGGAAAATGAAGAGTCACGGGTATGTGTTATTAAAGAACATTGAGAAGCTCATTCTGGATATGCTTGGTTTTTATCATTTCCCCTTGAAGAATTTGGGAGCTTCAAGATTTCAGTTCAGGATATATAAGGTTGGAAACCCTTACGATTTCTTAGGAATTGGACGGAAGCCCAGTTCAAGGTTGGACGTATCGTTCAGGTATCTCATGTTGCATTTGCAGGTTGTTTTCAAGACAAATCTGTAAGGTTTATTTAGATATAAGGATATTCATATACCTAAAGTATTTTATATGTTTGAATGATTTGAGGAATAAGGCGATTGCATTCAGAATACTTTATTCATAGATATCGGATGGTGAAGTTCTTAATAATACTTTAATCCGTTTCATATATTTTGTGTGCAGGACTTTAAGTTATTGGCATCAATATAGTCTCGAGTGATTAGTAGCTTAATGTGCCGCAAATGTTTATGAAGTGCTGAGGCTTATGTTATGTCTTCCGTATGCAATTTAAGAAATACACTACATTTGTGATGCTTCATAGTACTATGTCGAGGACAGATATTATTAATATTATTGGAAGGCTATAGAGGTTGAGGTTCCATGGTCTTTCCCGCTAGAGTGACCCATTATTGACGCAGGGTTTTAAAGTTTTGAGCATTGAGTTAATTTGCATCGCGGGAGTTGCAGTTTGGTTGTCCGCTTCATATCTCAATGGCGGACATGATCTAGTTAGAGCAGCAAGAGACTCTTCAACATTTCTGGTTGGTCATATTAATCTTGCCATGATTATTAATCATACCACTGGGAAATAAATGAAGTTACTAAGTCGGGGATATGAAATGGTCATGCAAATGAAGGCTGATTGTGCTGGTGAATGCTATTGGAACAGACATGGGGTGACATCTTAAGCCATCGAAGTATTACACAGACTCAGGTATCAACCAGCAGCGTGCAAGAAATTGAAGAATTGTAAATTACAATACCATAGCAGAGACAGGAATAGTAAACAGGAACAAAGATGTCACTGAACAGCAAGTTGAAGGTCTTATGGTGGGCATGAATGAGTGATATATGATGCAACTATCGGAGCAGCTCTAAGACGGCAAACTCAGACATAGGAAACCTGAGTATGCCAACCTTTAAATACAAATGGTTTCTGCGGACTCTGTATTGGAAGGCCCTCAAATAGAGTCATTTTAGCAGCTGGATGTTCTTCAGGTGTAATAAGCGGGTGGAATCTTGGAAAGAAAAGGTTGCAGTCAAAGGGGTTGGACCTGAGTATCTGGTGTGCTACAATCAGCATTCTTCTTATTCAGTTACCCCTGCTCTGTGGCAGAATATCCTTACCTCTGTTGTCCTAAACCTTCAAGTAGCAGATTTGGAGACTCAGAATTTTATAGACTACTATTAAATATTTGTGATCGCTGTGCATTTCAGATCGAGTTTGGTTGAAATTAAGAATGTTGTGGATTGCTATAACATTGCTTTTCATTTCAGACTGAGTATTATTGCAATTAAGGTTAGTGTTGGGAGTTTATTTCTGATATTTAATGAAGAGGTCAGACTTGCAGTTGCTTCTTGTCATAGTGAGATCATAAGGATAACAACTATTGTACACCCTATAATGATTACATACTGAAGAAGGTTCTACAACTGATTGTGGCAAGCCTACATGGGTTACATGATGTCAAAGCCCCTACTTTTGGTAAGAGGGATAAGATCTCAAAAATCATGGCAAGAACTAGATCATTTATCATTATGTTGGATCTCAAATGTGATAAATTGATACCACAAATGTTTCAATGTTTTTTAACCAAAATTAAAAAACTGCATCTAGGCAATGTGAGGGTTTGTATGCAAACTATTATGTCTTTAATCGTAGATGAGGATGATGATATTTGTAAGCGATTGCAATCATATTTTTTTGCCATTTGGAAAAAGGAGCATAACATCTTACCTTTGACTTTTGAGCTTTCAAAAGGGTTGATTAGGTAGAAGATTGAAAGGTTCAAGAAACAAATGATTGAAAATGAACTAATCTCAATGGGCCTATAGGTTGTAGGGTCTCCCAAAAAAAGTAAGAACCAAATGAGAAGGGAACAAATTTGTTTCACATGCCAGGAGACTTGGACACCTGATCATAATTGTGGGGTTAGTAAGGAAGATAAATCAGCCAAAGAAGTTTGGACCAGCGATGAAGAAGATAGGAATTCCATAGCTTTGTTCCAACAAAATAACACAAATGTTTGTGAGGAAATGAATTTAGTTGTTGTTATAGGTAAGGGATATACAAATCTCTATATTGGTGACTTGGACACCTGATCATAATTGCGGGGTTAGTAAGGAAGATAAATCAGCCAAAGAAGTTTGGACCAGCGATGAAGAAGATAGGAATTCCATAGCTTTGTTCCAACAAAATAACACAAATGTTTGTGAGTAAATGAATTTAGTTGTTGTTATAGGTAAGGGATATACAAATCTCTATATTGGTGACTCAGAATTTGTGATTGACAAACATTTTGATGAGGATGGTCTTACTCAAGAAGAGAGCATGTCGGAGCTTCAAGATGTTCCCAATGAAGTGCATGAATCTTCATTTGGTGAGAAATTGATTGAAAATGATGACATAGCAGTAGCCTTGGCTTTGCATACGGATCAATGAAACAAGGATTTTGAGGCCTATGATAACATTGAAAGGTATGATGATCATTTGTACTTAATAGCAACAATTCACTTATGCATGATAGTGTTTTGGATGACAAAACTAATAACTTAAAAGGTCCCAAATTTGGTGAGAGAGTGAATGTCATCGAGGATGCCCATTTGGTAAATAATGAAATGGATAAGATCAACATGTTGTTAGAAGGTTTACCCTTACGAATGTGAAATTGTTGCAGCAGATAGTGATTTGTCTATTGACTAAGGCGCTGTCCTAACTTGCAAATCTAAAATATACCAAGAAATTGACACTCAAATGGCTGACTTGGAGGACAAATTGGAAAATGAATTTCAAAATGATGGTGTTGAGAAATGTACTTTAATGAATCAGCTGAGGATTACTGATGATATGATTGTTGCAGCCTTAGTACATTATGAAAACGCTCACAAGATCGTTGAAAACATCTACTAGAAAGCTCAGATTGAAAGGAGACAAAAGGGCATGTAAGGTGATACTTATTTTGCTGACTTGCAGCTGGTCAAAGTAGCTCTTGAATCAACGAAATCTCAAATATTTGTATTTACTTTAAGACTAGGATCATATCTTAAAGATTGCTGAAGTATATGTTGATAAATTGAAGGAAAGGGAGGCTGAGATCAATAAGCTCATCATCGAGCTTAACGATACTCAAGAGATGTTGTAGAATACGCAAATGGCTCTTCAAGAAGCAAAAGATTAGATTGTTGCCACTAATCATTTTAGGGAGCTGAATAAAGGAAGGACTGATTTTATCAAGGAAGTGATCAAGGAACTTGATAGCATACAACATACTTATGATTTGGATAACTGTCTCAAAAGCTCAAGTAATAAATTTTTGGACCAACCAGAACCTCGGTATGAGTTTGGAGTAAAGGATAACCTTCAGTTGGCCGACAATTCTTTCGTCGAGGTGGATGTAGTTGTTTCTTATGATAACTCACTCTTTGAGACGAGTGTTGATTGCACATTTGATAACTTGCTCTTCGATGAGGAAGTTCTTTTTGACTCTAGTGATGAGAATGGAATTGATTGCAGGGTTTGGGACCTAGGTGCACTTTCTAGTGACGAGGTTTGGTCACAAGATTGGAATAGGGATTAATATCTAGAATTAGAAGTACAACCCACTTTCTGATCAGCTTACACATGAGTTCGGATTCTGAATTACAAATGAGTTAGATATTTTTTTGGTTCAGCAGATGAGTAATTCTTGGTTGAGGATTGATGGTAGATATAATTTGATCATAGGAGATGGATTTTCAGCTATTTCCATCCTCATGACTCCTATGTATTCAGTGGTATTTTAGATTTTTTATTGTTGTACTAGCTCATTCCCACCATAGTGTTGACCTCAGTCATGGGGCAATTTGATTTTGTACACTTGCAAACTTCAATCCAGCTAGTCGTGGGACATTCTCTGGGCACAACTCAATTATTCTTTATTTCCACTTGGGAAGATTTGGGTTATTGCATTCACTTCATAACATTAGTATGTGTGCTTTCAGATGATGATGGGTTGATTGTAGTGAGTTGGGTTTGTTGGAGTACTTGATTTTCCTTCAGTAGCACTTGGAAGCTAAATGTTGATGTCATGTTTTCAATGGTTGATCACAGAGGTAATACTTGGATCGTGATTGGCAAGGACTTTGCAGACTTTCTTGAGTTACCTTGGCGGGATATATTACATGACATTGATTTCGGCCATGTTAGAGCTTTTAGACATATGGGAGTTGTTCTAGTTAACATTGGCAGCTTAGGATGGGTTGATATGTTTTTTCGTGTGCTGACAGTCAGTGTTTCACACTTCCATGGGAGATCATTTGGAGTTGGAGAGTTGTTCGGTGATGATAGTTCCTTGAGATACTCCTCTCTCCTTATATTTGACAGTTGAACTGTGTGATGATTTTGGATCGTGGCATTGGAATGTTTGGTGCTTTACTTCAGTGGCATCTCGATGAGTTGCTTCAGAACTCTGGGCATGGTGATGTTTACATTAGAGCAGCGCAACGGTTTTGTGGAGCAACATTCCTGAGGTTGATATGGGATCTAGGCATTAGGTTTCAGCATGTAGGTGTAGATTGCTTGAGGGCAAGCAATCTCCGATAAGGGAGGACTGTAATGTCCCCTTTTGGGACATTAGAAGTCAATTAACTAATTAAGTTTTAAGTTGTCAAATTGTATCAAATTTAACGACAACTTATTTTAATTATTTAATAAAGCATTAAAATGACTTTAATGGTGAGTTTAGTTAAAACTTAACAAATTCATTTTTATTATTATTCCTCTAATTTCAAATTAAAAGAGGGGAATAATAAAGAGACAATCAAAAGAAATATCAAGAGACAGACAGAGGGAAAACTAAGAGTCGCGGGGATGTGTTATTAAAGAACATTGAGAGGCTCATTCTGAATATACTTGGTTTTTATTATTTTCTCTTGAAGAATTTGGGAGCTTCAGGCTTTCAGTTCAGGAAATTAAGGACAGAAACCCTTAGAATTTCTCAGGAATTAGACAGAAACACAGTTCCAGGTTGGAGGTATCATTCATGTATCTCACGTTGCATTTGCAGGTTGTTTTCAAGACAAAACTGTAAAGTTCATTTTGAAATAAGGATACAACTAAAGTATTTTATGTCTGAATGATTTGAGGAATAAGGCGATTGCATTCAAAATATTTTATTCATAGATATCAGATGGTGAGGTTGTTAATATTACTTTAATCCGTTTAATATATTTTGTGTGCCGGGCTTTAAGTTATCATCATCCATATAGTCTTGGGTGTTTTGTAGCTTAATGTGCCATAAATGTTTATGAAATGCTGAGGCTTATTTTATGTCTGCTGTATGCAATTTAAGAAATAGTAAATACATTACATTTGTGGTGCTTCATAGTATTATGTCGAGGGCAGATATTATTAATATTATTGGAAGGCGATAGAGATTGAGCTTCCATGGTCTTTCCAGCTAGAGCGACACATTATTGATGCATGGTATTAAAGTTTTGACCATTGAGTTAATTTCCAATGCGGGAGTTGCAGTTTGGTTGTCCGCTTCATATCTCAATGGTGGACATGATCTATTAAGAGCAGCAGGAGACTCTTCAACATTTCTGGTTGCTGCAACATCTAGTTCATATTGATATTGTCGTGACTATTAGTCATACTGCAGGGAAATAAATGAAGTTCCTAAGTTGGGGATATGAAATGGTCATGCAAATGAAGGCTGAGTATGCTGGTGAATGCAATTGGAACAGATTGAGGGGGACATCTTAAGCCATCAAAGTATTGTACAGACTCAGGTATCATCCAGCAGCGTGCAAGAAATTGCAGGAATGTAAATTAATCACAATACTATAGCAGAGACGGGAATAGTAAACAGGAACAAATATGTCACCGAACAGCAAGTTGAATGTCTTAAAGTGGGCATCAATGAGCGATATATGATGCAATTATCAGAGCGGCTCTAAGACGGGAAACTCAGACATAGGAGTCCTGAGTACGCCAAGCTTTAAATACAAATGGTTTCTGCAGACTCTGTATTGGAAGGCCCTCAAATAGAGTCATTTTAGCAGCTGGAGGCTCTTCAGGTGTAATATGCGTATGGACTTTTGAAAAGAAAAGGTTGCAGTCAAGGGGGTTGGACCTGAGTATCTGGTGTGTAACAATCAACATTCTTCTTATTCAGTTACCCCTGCTCTGTGGTAGAATATCCTTACCTCTGTTGTCCTGAACCTTCAAGTAGCAGATTTGGAGACTCAGAATTTTATAACTGCTATTAAATATTTCTGATTGCTGTGCATTTCAGATTGATTTTGGTTTAAATTAAGAATGTTGTGGACTGCTATAACATTGCTTTTCATTTCAGACTGAGTATTATTGCAGTTAAGGTTAGTACTGCAAGGTTATTTCTGATATTTAATGTTCTTTAGGAGTTCTTGTTAGAATCTAAGTTTCATTTCAGTTTGTTCTTCCTGCTCAGCTGATGCGTGAATAAAAATGGTCTATTATGAAACTTGACAAAAGAAACACTTGCAAATACGATCTGCAAACTAATATCAAACGGAAAACTCATGCATACAATCAAAGTTTTTGACGTAATGCTTGAATACCTAAAGTGAGGAAGAGAGAAAAAAGATTACAGCGAACAGGGGTGCTACTACAAGTAACTTGCTTAACGTATGAATTCATTGGATCCTCCTATTCTAGACCTGTCCTTTGGTAACTTTATCAGATCCTTTCACTTAAGACTATTGGTTGATAATAATACAAGCATTCTGCTGCTATAGATACTCTTATTGGTGCTAGCTTAACAATTTCTAGTTTGTCATTCCATTGATTAACTATATTTGTTTGTTGATATTTATATGCTTTGTGTATTTTTATAATGTGCACCTTATTACATCATTGTAGCTCCTAAGACTCTTTTCTGCGAGGTTTCCATGAAAGATGAATACATCTGTTCTTAATTTATGAATTGATTTACTCGAGACAATCTTTAGGTGTTTGTAGTTGGTTTATTTTATAAAGGATAAACTTTAGTTAGCTAGCTCAAGTTGTTGAAATGGTGACCAAGGTAATTTTTTGGAAATATTACTGGAAGGATATATGGTCTTTAGTTCAAATGTCAAAGAAGAAACAATATCTAATTTCATTTCCTCTGTGTGTGTGTTTGAACTCTTCCTTTTGCAAGTGGTCTCTTTTGGTCCTTAGAATGTGTTTACATGGTATGGCTTAATTTTCTTCTTACATATAGATAGAATGGACAAGATTTTCCTGATGATGCCTGAAATTTGCGTTGCAATGATTCTCACACGTGGAATTTCAAATGTGGCTATAATGCATGAATTATTGAATAGTTAATTTGATATTTGACTATTCATTCAGGTTAGTTGACTATGGTGTCATTTGGAGTCGATTTGCTGATAGTGCTTTCTGTTTTCTATCAGATTTTTGGAGAGATACAAAATGATTTTTTGGTGAATTTCATCTTCTGCAATACTACCCAACGTTATATTCGATCATCTAAAGTATGCCAAAGACCAATACAGCGGCCACCTGTTCCTCATTCAAAATCTAGTTTTTACTGTGGATCATCTGTAAGTATAAGCTTTTGTTTGTTGGGGTCCAGTATAAAGGTGGCTAGATTTCAATATGTCTTTGTACCTGATTCAAGAAATGAATTTACTGTATTCACAGAGGAAGTCTAGATGTCTTGCTATTTTCCCTTTTCAACAATTTTTTCACAGAATACTTATATGAATTATTTTTTTAATTTCACTAGCCTTAATAAAAACAAGAATATTGCAAATTGTCGTAATGGTTAGAAGTTTATGCACATCTTACTTAGTGATTAATAAAATAAAGGCATATTGCAATGTTTATTCAGGTAGTTGCACCAAACAAGACATAAATGTGAGAAAATAGACGAAATAAAATGTTAACAAAAATTTAACCTAATTGTTGGTCCAATGCCCTCTGTGGCTTGTGAGTATTGACATTTTCTATAAACTTATCTGTACCATATATGCATATTATGTCCGAAATATTTTAACATCAAATTTATTATTATAGTCATACCACAAAGATATTGTTGCTTTTCTTTAGTCTAATATTTATCATTGGACTTAGTGTTAAGTGGAGTGATGCTATGTTTGATGAATTTACAATTGTTGCTGATTCTGATTCTGATTCTCGTTGCTTTAAGATATATTTAGTTTAGTAAATTTTGAAAAAAATTGGCCCACACTATTATATTGACAATTTGTTTTTTGATCTTATTCTCATTTGCTGCTTAGGATTTAAGATCGATCTTGAATGAAAATCTGCCTTTCTGTCTTAAGGGTATAGTGACAAAATCTCAAAATTTCATATAATTTGCACATTTTGACATTATATTGATCACTGAATCAACACTTTCTTTACAGGAATGAATTATCTAAATCATAATATTGCTTTGAAAAGTGAAGCCTGCAGCTTATAATATTTATATTGGATACAGTTATAAATATTAATGACCTAGATGCTTCAATTTTCACAACATAAAATTATAATAAACTCTAAATCAACCTTGCAACACATTCAAATTTTAATAAATGATGAAAATTCAAACCTGTAGGTTGTTTATATTTATATCGAGCATTTTTTATACTTTATATAAATATAAATGACTTGTAGGGAATCTCACTCAATTGATTACAATTAAAGGAAGAAACTAGAAGAATGTAAAAACATATTACATTTCTTTCTACTTTGAAATCAATTAGAAATGTAAGGAAAAAATTAAAAAATTAAACAAGTCTGCATATTTCACATCGCCCATCCCGCGCCCTAAGCCATCTTGTATTATCCTATTACTTACACACAAAATGTGAAAATTGTATAATAATTTGACATTAGATTTAAAATATATATATATATATATATATATATATATATATATATATATACTCATTTGGGCAAAGTTTTTAACTTGCCATTGGTTTTGTTTTGGGAGTACATGTGTAACTCTGAATTTTTCATCTATACTGTTGGAAATAGGAATGCTACATATCTACTATGAGTAATCATTTGTGAAAATCTTGCTCTTGTAGAGATTTCTTAGTTTATATCTGTTATTTTTTGCATTTAGACAAATAAAGAGGGCAACTTACATATGAAACAATCCTAATTTTACATACATGATGGTATCTCCTTTCTCCATAGATCATGTTTTTTCATGTGGATGATAATATATCTCTTTCAATGTTTCAATTTCTCTATTTTCTTTTCTTTTGACCACAATATATTAATTATGTTTTATCTTTCTCAATTTTAACTTTTCATCTGTCATTTTCAGTTTTTTGTTTAACATTTTTTGTTGTTGGAAAGTCAATTACTGTTAGATGAATGAGAGTATAAGAATCCCAAAAGTAGTCATTAATGAGAGTATAAGAATCCCAAAAGTAGTCATTAACGAAACTTTATGTTATTGGGTCCCTCAAAAAAATCCCTAGTATCAGTGTGGGTTTGGTTTGGTTTCAGGTTCAAGGTTGTTTCTCCTTAGGATTTGCCTGAGTGCTTGGGTGGCGTCTTGGGAAAACTTGGACTAAACTTGGATGAACTGTAGGGGACTTGTAGTGCATGGGCAAAAAAATTAAAATAAAAAACTTTTTGACATTCTTTTAAACAAACGATTCTACCAAAAGCACAAATTCACCCTAAACTGAGGGCATGCCATTTGTTTTCATTCATTTCACAAACACAAAAGATCAAAACATTCTTTTTTTCCTCCAAGCTGCCATTGTTTGGTGTTGAAGGTTGCTTCATTTTCTTTAAAGACGAGGGCTATACAATATTTAAATATACAATAATACAGGAGAAATAGCTGCTCAAAGAAGATTTATTTGTTGAACATGAGTGAATCTTATATTTATTTTTTCAATTATTTCAATTTTTCTTTTAAGAATTTTTAATTTTTTTGAAGTTTAGATATTTTAAGACTTTTTATGCATAAGGGGTTATGATGTCAGTTTCTTTATCTTTGTAGTTGTAACTTGTATGGTTATAAATTTGTACTCTTTTATGTTTTTATGTTCATACAAAATTGTTTGTACCTTATGTAACTATTTGCAATGGATCTTGGGAGGTCTTAAATGGTCTTGTCAAGTGGAAATGAATGCACACACACACACACACTTGGGTAATCGAAGATGAAGGTTCATGACATTATTTGTTGTCTTTCTTCCATGTCGAGTATATTTCCTAGTTTTTGATAGGTGAAAAAGGAACTAATCAAAGATTTGAAGTTCCAAGCAAGTTTTATCCTTGAAATGTTCAGGAACATTTCCTCAATGGAATCAGTAGATGTTGTGACCTTTTCACACCATCACCCCATTGCAAATGGGCACCCTGTCTTTTTTGTTTGGTAGTCTTAGGGTTTTGGTAATAGAGTCAGTTTGAGCTCCAAAAGCTTCAGTTTTACATTGAGAAATGGTTAGGGCTTTAGGTAGCCAAGGTTGCAAATGTGAGCAAGTCATAAAATTATTAGGTCATTAGGATCAAGTTATAAAGTTCGTCAAATTGTGAGGGGAAATTCTCCTGTGTTGGGATGTTTTAGCTAGTCAAATGGTCTTCAAGATGTCTTAATGCCATAATTTACTTGTTAATTTGGACTAAAATGATGAAATCGTGCAAAAAAGTGCATAGTCCCTATAAGGGCCGATTGTCCACTCTTGGGAAGAAAAAACAAGTTGGGAAAGCCATTAAGCCCGTTGGAGAAGGAATTTCCACTTTGTCCCTATGAAGGTCATTTTTCCACTAGACCAACACTTCAATTTTTAATAGAAAAGTTTGGAGTGGAAAATCCCTCTGGAAAAGGAATTTCCACTTTGTCCTTGTGAGGGTTGTTTCTCCCCTGGGATGACACTAAGAAAATTTTCAAGAGTGGAAGAAGGAAGTCCTTATGGACATGGAATTTCCACTAGTCCCAATGACCATAGATCATCACTTTGTCCCTATGAAGCCAATTTTTCCACTTGAAGAGTAAGGGAGACAAGTTGTCCTTATGGACAAGGAATTTCCACTTGACCTTGTCCCTTCAGGATTTCCAATAGTCCTTATAAGCATCGATTTCCCTTGAGGACTCAGATGAGTGAAAGAGAAGACAAAGTGTTGGGACCAAGATTGTCCCTATAGGGGTTGATTTTCCGCTTGGGATTCAGATGAGCAAGCGAAGAGTTGTCCCTATATGGATCAAATTTCATATTTGAGGAGTGAGTGAGCATGTGAGGTAGAATTTCAAAGGCATTTGTTTGTCCTTATGAGGATTGAATCTCCACTTCAGGAGATAAGTGAATTTCAACATGGATTAGTCCTCATGGACTTCAAATTTCCACCATGAAGACTTATGAAAGGCTGAGGATAGATTTAAAGGACTAAGATTGTCTCTATAAGCATCGATTTTCCCCTTGAAGACTTGGTGAAACTTTTGGAAATGAAATTAAATGCAAATCAAAGGGAAATTAAATAAAAGTCAATTCGCATGAGTTCCAATGTTTTAAGAGGCAACATCTTTAAAGAGGTAAAAATCTTTTATCGCACATTCGTTGTGGAGATGTAAACCTATGCCCAAGACCCTTTAAAAGACAATCTGGTTGCAAGAGGGATGTACAATACAAGGAGTTGAGTGAAGATCTATGTCAAAAGGGGAAACATTAGAGCCAGTAAATCAAGAGCGAGACCACTCAAGGAAGGGTTGGAGGCAAGTAATCACCAGCAATAATGAAGGAATGATCAGACATTTAAGGTTTGAGAGTCGAATCTCCTAAAGTCTGATTCTGATTGTCACAGGGGCAGCAAACTAAAGTCTGAAAATATCCTCCCAAGCATCGGGGATGATAGAAAATCAGAAGTATGAAGTGCTTCAAGTAGTTCAAATAGTGCTGAGGGTTCAAGATCAGATCTCCAACTAGATGATTTTGCAGGTTTAAAGAAAGAAATCAGAAACAATTATCAGCAGACCAAATGACTGTCAACAACATTGCTTAAGGCAAAGGGTTTGAAAGTGTCTTCTACCTAGGGTGGTGATCTTGGAGATAGCGAAAAGAAAGTTCAAACAGCATCAAAAAGTGTAGTACATGATCTAGATTGTTCGAATATAGGATTGAGGAGGCTGCAAAGCTTAAGAGTCTCAGACTTAAGTTTGAGAACTTCCTCCAAGAGTTGCGATTTTAAGGTAAAATCATAATATTTTAAGGATTGCCCTCTCTCAAATCCAACCTGGGACAAAGCAAGCACGTTGATTTCCTTGGTCCAAAATCAGGCAATTTAAGGGAGAAGTCGTCTAGGTGAGTATGATTCCGATTTGTCTTCAGATATCAAACCTTGTTTTGTGGTGGGAAGTAGGATTTTCACTTTCAGATTTTCAAAATGTCCTTCCTAAGCCATGTATCTGCGAGATTATAATCTGATTTCCTGAGTTGGAGGACAAATCGGACCAAGTCTGCAGATTTTTGATTTTCAGACCATGTACTTGGACCTTTTTCAGACTTCATGGTTTGTGAACTTTGGTGTTCTAGTTTTCTGAGTCTAGGACAATGGGGAATTTAGATTTCACCTTTAAATTTGAGTGTCTTCAGACTTTGCTAAAAGGAGCCATTCAGATTTAGGATGTTGTCCTCATTATTAGACCAAAGAACTATTGCCTAGATTGTATTTTGCAGGATTTGGGCCTGATTTTTTGAGTTTCTAAGACTTGTCTTCAGACTTGATTTTCAGACCTTGTCACCAGACTTTCAGACTTACGTCTTCAGATTCTAAACTTCATTTGCAATCTTTAATACTCTGATTTTTGAACCAGAAAGTCTCAAATCATTAGCGAAATCAGGGGTAGTAAAGTCTGAAATTCGTTTTCTCAATCAGATTTCTTTGCAAAATATTAACTTTGAGCTTTGTATAGGATAATGGCTGATCAAAGGGTGAAGAGGGCTAGTTCAAGGAGATCAAGTACAAAGGAGGATAACACTTCAAAATGGCAAGGAAGCTTGGACAAAGGAAAGAAAATTCGAAGATCAAGCTTGAAGGAATTATTTCAAGATCAAGTCTTTATCAAGTAGGGACATAGGGACAAGTCTGGGTTTAAAGAGAAGATTGAATCCATGGACAAGTTTAGATTCATGGACAAGAGGAATTTGTAGACCACAAAGAAGGCAAGTTCCATCACAGAATTGATTGATGCAAGGAAAGTGAAGGAAGCATGTCGGGTGATGGACAAAGAAGAAATGGATGTGGAAAGATTGCCATGAGGTTGAAAATAACTGGGAATCCCAAACAATAAAGGAGGATTAGCTTAAGGATATTAAGTTCGAAGGAAGCCTGGACACTTCAAGAGGATCAAGGTCAAGATATCAAGATAAGAACAATTTCGAGAATATTCCAAGGAGAAGATTTCCAAAGAGAGGATGGAAATGGAATCGAAGCAAGGATTGCTTAAATATGAGGTGGCATCCACTCATTGTTGTCCTCAATTTTGCATTCCCCAAAATTGGGGCAACCCTACGCAATTCTCAGTTGATTGCTAGGAGTTTTTCTTCTCTAAGCGTGTCGATGAAGTCGGCTGTGTCTAGACTGCAGTTGATCATGCACATACATTATTTATTTTTACACAGCACCACAGTTAGTTAATAAGCAGCTTTAAAAGGCTCTTATTATGGAAAACTGACTGTGGTGTCTTTTGTATAGCCTTGGACTTCTTCTTTTCCAAGGAGATGGTCTTCTAAACTGCAGTTAGGTGACATTTTTTCCCTCTCAATAGCAATTTCGAAATTCATGCTTTGATGAAGTCTTGTTTCTCAACAAGAGGTGGAAGATATGCCATGTTTATAGGCCATGATCTTGAAGGTCTCTCCATGCTTTCTTGCTGTTTATATGCTATTTTTATTGCATGATGAACATTTGTCTTTCCCAAACTCAAGACCAGCTATGATAGCTTCAAGTTTTGACAAGATTTTGTCAAATCTAGAACCTATATAAACTTGCAAATTTCCTCTCAATAGCAATTTCGAATTTCATCTCTTCTCTCAAGTTTTGCTTTGAAGAGGAATTTGCTATCTCTTTTTGC
>MU224845.1:838364-846594 GCA_018584345.1 Thuja plicata | reverse complement strand
AAGTTTTCTGAAGACTTTGTGCTTCAGGGAATTGAGATTACTATAGAGATTAGTGGCTGAGATACTCCAAGGACTGAAGACTTTGAGCTTCAGTATTGGATAAATAGATTAGATTACTGATTCGAGGCGAGGACAGGAGACTTTGAGCTCTTTGTATCACCTCGTCTTTAGATAAATCAACCGCCGCCTCGTTTGATTGTTCTTACGTCAATCATCGAGTCACCGGCATTACTGTTGCAAGGTGAACTGTATGTGCTACAGTTCAGTTCTACTTGAAGCCACCTGCGGTAAGAAGGGAGCCTCCCCTATTGCTGAGAGGAGAGAGAAATCTCACATACTGCTGCCTAAAACGCACGTTTTGCAAGTTGTAGTCTTAGTGACTTGCAAAATATTTAGCCAACACTCATCTTCATCCAATCAAATTATTTCAAGTGTACATGTGGAAAACACCTTCTAGAAGATGATCTGACTAGATGACTTGGCATCTTTGAATTTTCTCATTGGTTTTCCTACCATGTAATTTTCTCATTGGCCCATAAGGTGGTGCCTTATTATCATTGGATATACATTTAATATTTGTAGCAACCCTACTTAGGGTTTTTTGTGGGTTAATCTGGGCCATTGGTTTCACATCAATCCTAGCCATTCATGGTATTTGGGGCTCCTATATAAACCCCTCTCATTTGTAAAGGGAGTTTTTGGAGAATTGTCATTGAGATACTTCCATAATTGGAATAAATTGTTGAAGTGTAGTGATTTAGTGAAGATGGTGAAGTGTTGTGTGGTTCTTTGATCTCTCAAATTAGTTTAGAATTTCCTTTGATTATCTGGTCTAGAATTTTCTTTAAGTAATTTAGTTTGATGGAGGAAATTGTGAATGAATTTTTTGAAACTCGTCTAATCCATATTACTTGTGGCTTGCTGATTGTAAGTCACTTTGCGTGGTCAACTGGAATTGAAATAAATGCTTAATTTCAATGGTTGCTTGCACATTGCTTTGCATCCATTGATTGTGTTGGTGTCTCGAGTAATGATCTGAACATCTATAAACTACCTCAGAAGATTGCACTAGCTTGGTGGAAGTTGATGACAAAATTAAGCATAGTAGAGTTCACAAACACATTCATGATCTCTCGCATTCTAGGATTAGATTAGACTCTATACCCTTATCAATTTTCTACTTTATTTCAAAAGGTTTAGATAGAGTAGGAACAAATACTCCATTGTCCAATCATTTGTAAAGAAAGTTAATACATCTAGAGTGAGTAGCGTAGGTCCCCTTGCATAACCAACATACATCAAGCCAAACGAGCTCACCCGCACTAAAGTCGCAAGTTCGCAGTTGGAAGCTTGGAGTTGCATCTATGATCTTCTCTACAATCTTAGCGTATGTGGTGTCTTTGTTCAAGAGAGGATAGATTTGCCTTTGGAACTTTATTCTATGTTGGTGTGGTCATAAAACACCCATCAAGAGGGAGGACCCACACTCATCATTCCAATTCGAGGCTAATGATGATTACTCTCCTTCGGGGGACCAAGCTATAGGAGAATCCTACTCCATTAATAGAGTTGCAAGAACATTTCAAGCAAGACTGACTCGATGGAGTATTGCAACCAAACATGTTTCGCAAGGATTACCTAGATCTGTGGATGAGGCATTTACGCATCAGGGGTATTGGCAACTATAGTAATGATTTGAGGTGGAAGATTGGCAAACTAAGGCTCCCCTTCTTTGATGGATCCGAAAGATCAACAAGACAAGCTTCGGTGCAGAAGGCAGACACACACATTCAGCTCAATCCAATTGCCCAAAGATGAAGCGATCAAGTAGGTAGTACTTGACCTTAATGGGATTGCTCACAAATGGTGGCACCATAGAATGGTAACAATGGGGGTTGATCAAATCACATTGTGTATCGACTTCATGGAGAGACTCATTGACAGATTTGATGGAAGGATTGTAAGCTTAATTTTAAGGAGTTATAGGTAAGGCAAGGAGGATCCATGGACAACTATATTGCTGAATTCCAGAGGCTCTCTGTCTTGGGGACTTACATACTGTAGAGGAGATTGATAGTTCTTTTCGTGGATGGCTTGGTGGATCATTCGAGGGGTTCGGTCAAGGTCCTTAGCCCTAGAACACTCACGGAAGCAATTAAGAAGGCCCGTGATATGACCATGCCTACTTACAAGAATCAAACCTTTCCTATGGCACCCATCACACAAAAGGACAAAGGTAAGAAAGGATTGGCCCAAGAAGACTCCAATGCATGATGCGACCAAACAAGATCTAATGAGAAGGAAGCTTCCTTTGAGGTGCAAGGAACCATGGGAGCCCTATCATAAATGCCTTGACAAAGCAAAGATTCATTACATCGAGGTTGTTTCAAATAGTGAGGAGGAAGTTGCATCAGAGGAGCACAATGAGGAGCCACCACATGGGAAAAAGATAGCCACAATTGTAAGGAACAAACGTACCATTGTTGCTTTGTTTGGCACAACACATTGCAATATTTTTTGGTTACATGACACTCTACAAGGATAAAGAGTCATCGTCATGCTCGATAGTGGGGGCTACTCTCAATTTCAACAATGCATTTGTGGTAGCCAAGAGAGGATTGCATAGACTAAAGCATGAGGAATTTGATGTCAAGATGGCAGGAGGCCAACTTCTACCATGCACACATTTGGTACCACAAATGAGCATCACTATGTGGAACTTCATAGTCACGTATGACTTCTTCGTGGTGGACTTGGATGATACAAATGTCATTTTGGGTATCCACTGAATGGACTCTTGACAAATACACCCAGAGTTTCAAGTGTTTGGAGTTGACATTTAAGGTAGATGGTAAGAAGTTAGTGTTGTGAGGAATCTCTAATTGTGGGCCTAGAGTAGTTTTGTCCAAGCGCATGGAGGCGATTTTTAGGCATTATGTAGTATAGTATGGACAACACAATGCTTGGTTTCTTCCAAACCTTCAAACAACCGGTATAAATGTTACAATGATGATGAGCTACAAATAGTGTTGGGTAGGCATAGTTTGGTTTTTAACGGCATTCCCTTAGAGGTACCGCCAAACAGAGGCTTTGAGCACATGATAGAGATGGAGTGATCCAAACCAGTCAACACGAATCCTTATAGGTATCCCAAGAAGTTCAAGGATGAAATCAAAAAGGCAATTCATGAGATTCTTGACATGGGGCACATTAGGCCTAGCTCAAGCCCTTTTGCATCTTCATTGGTCTTGGTGAAGAAGGATGTGACTCTTTGGATGTGCACCGACTTTCAGCCCCTGATCAAGAACACAATCAAGAATAGGATCCCATCCCATGGTTTGATGAGTTGTTGGACGAGCTTCATGGGGCAGTCTACTTCTCAAAGATAGATCATAGATCCGGATATCACCATATTTGAGCGAGGGAGCAAGATGTTCACAAGAAAGCCTTCCGATGCCACTATGGTCATTATGAGTTCTTAGTCACACCTTTTGGATTAACCAATGCGCTTCCTACATTTCAGTCTTGCATGAACCACATCAACAAACAACTGCAGAAGTTGTTGGTGTTCTTTGATGGCTTACTCATATATAATATATGAAAGGGTCACTTCAAGCCCTTGGACGAGGTTGTGATGATTATGGAGGCATAGTCGTTATAACCAAAGAAATCCAAGTGTTTTTTTCGGCATGACAAAGATTCTATACTTGGGCCACATCATTAGCGCACAAGGAGTAAAGGTGCATCAAGAGAAGATCCAAGCAATTCTACATTAGCCACCTAAGGAAACTTATGGAGTTACGTGGATTCTTTGGCTTATGCAGCTACTTTAGGAGGTTTGTGAGGGGATTTTCACAGCTCGGAGCTCTATTGACCAACCTCACGAAGATGGGTTCATTCAGTTTGAAAGAGGAGGGACAACGTGTATTTGACAAGTTTAAGGAGACTATAAGCATTTGTCTATTTTTTGTGTTGTTTGACTTCTCTTAGCCATTTGTCCTCAAGTGTGATGCATTACGGGATGGCATTGGAGTAGTGTTGATGCAAAATCGTCACCCCATTGCATTCGAGAGTCGGAAACTCAAGGATACCAAGAGATTCTATTTGATCTATGTCAAGGAGATGCTCACAATGATGTACACATTTGCTAAGTTCAAGCAGTACTTCGTTGGAGGACGTTTATGGTTAGGATTGGCGACGACAATCTCCGATACTTTTTTGAAGAGAAGTAGAAGTGGGTGAACAAGTTCAGGCCTATGATTTTGATATCGAGTATGTGACGAGGAAGAAGAATGTGGTCACCAATGCCTTATCCAGAAGGCTTGCCATATGCTCTTTGTCCAAGGTCTTGATTGATTGGAAGGCTCATTTGTTCGCTGAGTACTCCAAGAATACCTTCTCTTGCTACTTGATGGATGTTCAAATTCACGATGATAGATGCAAGGTCGTGGATGATGTCATCTACTACAAGGAAAAAATCTCTTGGTGCTGAAATCTAATCTTAAGGAGAGATTTTGAGGGCGGTTCATGAGTCACCATGTTGTCCTCAATTTTGCATTCACAAAATTGAACAACCCTACGCAATTTGGTTGTAATTGGTAGGATTTATCTCTAAGGTTTTCAATGCTTTGAAAGAGATTTGTTTGAGGAAATCGGTCATCCCTTGATTTACCTCTAATTTTGCTTCTTAAGAGCATTTGGTCTTTTTGTCTTTCTTTTGTTTTTCTTTGTTTGTGTGTTTTGTTTTTGGTTGTGCTTTTGTCGTAAGATTGTAGTCTTCGCAAATCCGCTCGTTTCGAGCTATCTTAGGCGTTGTTTGGATTGCTCTAGCTCAAGTTATAGGCGTTTCAATATCCTACCAGTGGGGTTTTTCAGACAGATCACACGTCTATGAAAAATCTTTAAAAAGGTAGACTTTTTCTTGTCAACTGCACAGACTGAGAATTGTTTTTATGTGTAAGGTGAATTTAAACCTCCATTTCAAAATTTCACATCATTCTGTGAAGTATTGCTTAAAGATTTGATTGACAGTGGGTTTTTAAATCATATCTGTATATCAAGTCATTAAAATTTAAGTTTACATATAAAAGATTATGTTCATTTTTCAGTTGGTGAACTTTTTATTAACAATCGCATATTTCAATTTGAATATATATGTTATAATTAAGTTTGCTTTTAGTTTGTGAAACAAGAGTGGGCTTTTTGAATAAGATTGCATTTATCTTTAAGTTATTTAGTTTTTCTTCTTAACTTAAGAAATTGGTAGGGTTTTTGTTTTGAAATGCATATGTAAATGTATGTATTTTTCACTTAAAACTCATTCTATTCTTTCTAAAGTTTATATTCCTACCTTTTTATGCCAAATGGTGGCGATTTTTGTTCTCATTGCCTATGTTTCTTTTAATTAAAAATACGTTTTCCTTTATCTTTTAATGAAGGCGTCGATTTTTATTTCCATTACATATCATTTGATATGTTAAAACGTATGTGAAGACTCTTCAAAAACGCGGGGCTTCATTTAAGTCAGGAAGGCGTCGAATTTTGGTGGAATAGCATATGTCTTGGTCTACCAAAAGATTCACGGTTTCATCTCTAAGCAGAGGGTGCCGCTTTTTGGAGGTTAATGCATGTCTTTTTACAATGAAACATATCCAAAGTCTTTCCAAAAGCCCGTGGCTTGCACTAAGTCATGTGGCGTCGTTTTTTAAGGACAGTGCATATATTTTTAAAACATGTTTTTCATAAGTGATAACAAAGTGTTGTTTTTGTAAAGATATGCATATGATTCTTCTAAAAAGACCCACGGTTTCATATAAATTTTGGGCGCCGTTTTACAGTTCGATACATATCGTTTTGAAGGTAGAAATATATGTAAGAGTCCACCAAACTCTGCGCCTTCTATTGCATAGAACATGATGGGTTTTTGACTAAAATTTTCATAAAAAACATGAAGTTTGAAACCACAAGACTACGCGCTTTGGCAAAAGAAACCTGCCTAGGGCATTACAGCAAGGGAGAAACAGATTTTGTTCAATCTTTCCCATGAATTTCACCATCAAACTCTGCATTTTTCACTTCTAGTCTTCTGGGATTTTGGTAAGTTTTAAAAATGTTTTCTTTTCTTTTAAATTTCGAAATGCATTTGCATTCTTTGGTTGAAAAGAGTTTGATACTGATAGGGCACGTTTTGTTGAATCTTTCCACCATATTTGCTAATTTTGTGCAATTTAAAGATGCATGGAGGACATTTGTCTCTTTCCTTTCACGACTCATGAAGTTGCATTTAATTTGCATGAGGAATTGTTCAAATTTATTTCCTATATATCTCTTCTTTTCTCTTCTCAAGATAAATTCGAAATTCTTCTTTCATTTCCAGAATTTTGTGAATTTTGTGAGTTTTAGAAGATTGTTGTTTTCTTTGCATTTCAAGGAAAAGGTATAGTTTTTCTTTTCTTTTCCTTTGATGCATATGTACTATCGATTTTATTGTATTGTATATGCTTGTTTCTCTTTTCTTCTCCTTTTTTCTTCTTCTAGGTTGCATATGAGAATGCCATTTATTCTCATATGCAGTCGGGATTAAAAACCCCGTTCTTGATGGTGACTTTCCCAAGAATGCATGAAAAGATGCTAAGTGCTGCCCCATATGCAATATGTTCCAAAAAACCCACCTTTTCATATTCCCATATTGAAAAGACAAGCATGAAATTCCCAATATGCAGAGTTGCACGGAAAGCCCACTTTTTGACCTCGTATGCAATTGCTCGCAAAAAGTCCACCATGTACAAAAGTTAGATTTTCAGGTTTGATCTTGCAAAATTTGAGCTGCTTATCAAATTTGAAGCTCTTGTAGAACGCCCAAACAAGGAGGTAACTTGCAGACTTTGTGCTGCTTTTATTTTCTCCATTTGTGCATGTAAGGTGAAATATATGTTGGAGACTTTGAGCTGCACATATGTTTTATTCTTGTTCCCAAGTTCACATAAGAAGTCGTGGAAAGACTTTGAGCTTTCATGAGCTTCTTGTTTTTAACTTTGCTAAATTGTATTCAAAAGATAGTTGTAAAGATAGAATTGTGTATTTTGAAATAAGAGAATACGACGAAATAAGAACACCTATTTTGAAGAAAGAGAATATGGTGAATGTAAGACCCTATCAATTAGCTAAGTGTGCATAGTCTTATGTTTTAGTTTAGTGTTAGTTGTTTTCATTAACAATAGATAGGGGAGCCTTCCCTTAATTAGGAGAGACTGTGTCTCACATGCTATGGTTGGAACTACTATTTTGCAATTGATCCTTCAAACTCTCGGTTGCAAAATATCCACCCAACACTTAAGTTCAACATTTTTCAACAATGAAACACCACATTTGGTTATGCCAGCAAGGTGATGTTTGAGATGATTATTGCCTCCTAGAAAATCCACACTGCAATATTTGCAACTTGTTTTCCCCTTTCTTTGTGGCCAACTCACCTTCCACAAAGGTTCTTTCGTTTCCAATTTTGACATGCTAAAATTTTAATTGTACAATGAGAGAGATTAAAAAATGGAAGGATTAATCAAAATGCAAGCAATGAGGCTTAGAAAATTGCAAGATAAAATTAAAACTCCTTTTTAGACTTCAAATTTAACATGTATAAAACTGAAAATACAACTATAAAATGAAGATTTTGAATTTACCTTGACTTGATGATTGAAATTGAAACTAGAGCATTTGATCTCTTTGAAGTCGAAAATACCACGAAAAACGAAAATTAGAACTCCTTTTTTAGTCTTCAAATGTAACATGTAAAACTAAAAGTACAACTCTAAAATGTGAAGAAAATGAAGATTTTGAATTTACCTTGATGTTTGAAGTTGAAAATAGAGCATTTGGAACTCAAATATAGCACCGTGTATCAGCTTCTTGTTTGCACAAATCCGCCTTTTGTTTAACCCTATCAGCTTCTTGCACGAGAAGTTTCAGTTTCTTTAAATAACGAATGTAAAATCAAGCAAAGTGGAGGAGATTGAAAATATTTTACGAGCAAATAGACAAGTGAAAATAAGCTCATAATTGAATAGTGTGTGCTGTAAAATCTAATTGTTAGTGACTTTTTAAGGTATTCAAGAATGTCGTTTTTGTTTAAATGTTTTTTTAATAACCACCTGTCATTTAGACTCAATCTGTCCTGGCCTGGAATTTGCGCGTCTACACAAAGTCATTAGTCTAGAGCTTGGAATTGGTATAG
>MU224845.1:825864-835864 GCA_018584345.1 Thuja plicata | reverse complement strand
TACATACAATGCAAAGCATTAACAAAGAAATGTTCAGATTTGCAGAAACAGTGATATGCATTCATTGTTTACTTCACCAAAAACTTCCACCGATCCTTGGGCTGTACAAATTAGCCATATTTATGATTATACAATCAGTTTTGATCATCCAACCAACCCCCAACTACCATTTAACAACTTTTAAAAAAAGTTGACAAGAAAATGCAAAAAGTTGTCAAGACAACATTGACAACTTTTGACAATTTTTACAAAATTAAACCAATGGACCTCAAACTTTTACAAATGGGTCCAAATGAAAAATAATGGCCTAAAATGGCCTTATTAAAATGCAACAACTCAAAAAGAGAGAAAACCTAACTTTGACCATGTTGACCTGAAGGTGCTCATAGGGTGCTCCTGCACCACTCTAACAAGCTCTACAATAGATGCGTCCAAGTTGGTAGACTTAGAGGCTATGTCACAATGCAAATAACTCTTTAAACAATGCACATAGCTCTTCACATTAATAGATATTTTCATTGACATGCTTGCATAAAACAATAACCATAACAACTGGAACGAAACGTTACAATACTGTGCAGTAGATTAATCATGATTGTAACCTGTAATCTCCTCCACACATCCACAATGCTGGCCGCAGCTGATAGAGGAAGGACGGCTGCTAATGCTCCAGCACTTAACTCTGGCCGCAAGTGCTAAAGGAGGTGGCGGCTACTTGAGAAGAAGCTCCATGTCCAATTAGAACCAAAAATCTGCACTATTAAAATTGGCGTCCAACACCAGCTATCAACTCCATTAATGGCGTCCCAAATTTCTTCAGGCATCAACCAAGCTGGCAGTAATTCAACCACAATTCATTGGCAATTAAATCCAACTCAAAGTGTAAGGACACATGAAGAATTTACAATTCTTCCTGCTGTAATTTTGAAACCCTCAACTCCAGAACACACAGCCATTTTTAAAACCAATTTCGAAGAATGGTAAGCATAATGAATTCGATTTTATCCAAGAAGCCTTTATAATGTCTTCATAACAAATCGAACCCTATCTTTTCCAAGACACTTTTCACTTACATAAAGACTATGCTTTGTGTGCACATTTGAAATATAATAGCTGTTATATTTCTTTCCACTTTAATGATGAAAAACAACCCTTTCATTAAAATAACAATATTTTGACACATAGGGTCCTGTTTTATGAGCTGAGGATTTAAAACTTCTCAACCCGGTTCCTACGAGCTATAACACTAAGATGCCCAAAATACAATTCGTATAAAAATAGCAACCTTAGCCGATTTAATTAAATAACAATCTTAATTCACCTGTCTTGCGAAAACGACTGAAGAAGCATTAGAATCAAAATTTGATAGCACAGGAGTGATCCTGATGATGAAAGATGAAGAATGAACCTGACGGGGGCAACTTACTAAAAAAGACGCTCCCTCCAAGAATCTTGGAGTCCAAACCGGAAGCCGGAAATAAAATATGAGAGCATCATATAACTCCTCTAAATCATTTGAGCTTCATGGAACCAACTGTTGACTTACTATAAATAGTAAGTCCCTCAAAATAGGGCCATAACCCACAACAAGGTCCTCTAATCACCAGTATTAGCCTAACCAGTATTAGCCTACAAGGACCCAATGATAGGTGAAATCCACTAACACCAATGCTTGCTAAAAATGGGGACATTACAGTCCTCCCTTCCTGGAATTGCTTGTCACTAAGCAATCTCAGAAAACAAAACACAGAAGTCCACCCGGAACCCAAGGATAGAATGGTGTAATGTCGTTGTGATCACCTGCAAACTCCTGTGATGAAATTACCAGTCACTGAGTAACCAAAACACACTATCATCAGACCAACCATAGCTGTCCACGCAATCTGTTGTGCCAAATCTGTCACTACCTTTATCCCAGTAGAGATGAAACTCACAACCATCCATAACAAAGAAAAATGGATAGCCAAAACCATCTGACAAAGTAGAGCTCCCTGCACACCCTGCCAATCTGCCCTGTGTACTCCCATCATCCAGATATCCATCCATTGTAAAACCATTCTGGATGTACTAACCTTGCAAGTCACCTCCTGCTAACTTGC
Organism: Thuja plicata; assembly: GCA_018584345.1. Taxonomy (NCBI): domain Eukaryota; kingdom Viridiplantae; phylum Streptophyta; class Pinopsida; order Cupressales; family Cupressaceae; genus Thuja; species Thuja plicata. The sequence continues at coordinate 833,765 of MU224845.1, read as the reverse complement.
AGTAACCAATCCCATCAACTGCAGATGGAGTAAACCCATCCCAAGAAGAATGGTATAACCCTGGAGCCAACCCACACCGACGGACAAACAAGTCCTCAACCGGGGGGTGAAAAGAGAAGTGATGAGCGGTCCTCACTGTGTTATCATGGTGAAAAGCTCCAATCCCTGTCAGAGGCTCATCAAAATCAAATCGCGAATCAAGAGATGGATCCAATCTCTGACTCTGAAAAATTGGCTGGGCAGGATCCTGGGTAACTCTCCCAGCAAACCCTACCACAAAATCCGTGTGAGGAAGCATTGTAGCCAAAGTATCTACAATCTTTGCCACTAACATCTGACTACCGCAAGAACCCCGGATGAGTGTACCCTCAAAAGCTTTGAAAGGACCCTCCTGCAAAACTGAACTCTCAAGCAAGTACTCCATGAACGACTCCGTGCAATAGAAACTATAAGAAGCAACATCAACTTGCTCCCCTGCAATCCACAGTTGATCCCTTTGAACCTGCGGCACTACCAACTGCTTATCGCTATCAGCTGTATGAAAAGGAGGAATAGATTTGCTTCTGATAGAAGGAAACAAATCATCATGAGAACTAGCCACGAAACCCAATGATACTCTGTCCCTGTCCTGTGAAACAAAGGGAGTAGTGTTAGCAACTGGCACACAGCTCTCAGACAAATCCATACTGGGTACAACAGGACTCTCAAAAACTTGCTCTGTATCATCTGCCATCGTGCTAACAACTGGAGAAACCGATACCACAAAACTGTCTTTGCTGTCCTCCACTGATGCACTCACCTCCTCTCCATCTACCGCCTCTATCTCAAGGATGGATGTAACTGTGTCCCCAACACATCCATCGCTACCAACTGTGGAAGCTGACTCACCACCAACCACTACTATATGCAATTGAACTGGATCTATGGCTGGGAAAGAATGAATCCGCTCCAACTCCACAGTCACCTCTCCTAAGTGCAACTGCGACTCCTGTAGAGCCAACTGAGTGTCCTCGAAAGCCTCAGAAGTCATTGTGAGCTCCTGAGTAAGCTCGCTAACCTCCTCTTCTCTGTCCATCAGAGCCTCATATGCCATACTCCCCCACTCAACTAGGTGATCTCGGTCGGCTACCAACTGTAAATAATTTTATCTCATAATCCTGACAACCTCCCGCAAGGAATGAATCTATGTCAGGGAAAGGTAACCACCATCGTGCTCATCTGCCATAGGAGCACCCCAACCATAAACAACCAATAGCTGATGAGCGACATCGAAATGCTCGAGAGTAGAAGTAATGTCCCTCTCGCTGACTCTCAATTGGCTAGTCACATGATGACTGTGCACAATGGGCCTCCTATGTAGAATCTCAACTGCACTATCCACACTATGGAAGGAAGTTGTATCCAACTAACTCCCCTCAAGATCACCGTATCTCTGTGTACTCTCATCTGAGCACACATCTACAAACGGAGTACTGATATAAGACTCATCCTCATCTATCCCCGAGGAAGTTGCTGCTGAATCTGACTCATCACAATCCTCAACTACCACGTCCTTTGTAACCACATGACAAATCTAGATCGTGGGTCCCATCCTCACTCACTAACTACTCAGAGTCCTCCCTAAGGTCTGATAAACCAAGCATGACTCGCTGCAGGTAGAGTCAACCTCATGAATCATCGAAGAAGTAACCTCATAATCACTCTCCTCATGTGCACTTGAAATTAGCACATGTCCACCAACGAGGTATCACTACTGGGTACCTCTACAAACACCTCAATTGTAGGAGTGGAAGCCTTGACTGAAACAAACTCCTACCATTCATATGCTTCCCTATCCTCATTCGTGAGTCCCTGTAGAAAAGGATCCTGGAACCCACCACCACTAGATGACAACGCTATGTCCACACCCAATGTTTGATAGAAAAAACCAGACACACTGCAGCACCCATCATCCTCACACTCAACATCAGAGGTATCCACAACGCTAGTATCAACACCGCCTATCTGAGACCCCTCTGCTATCTCTAGCTGCATACATGAATCCATGTCATCATGTGAATCATCTACATTGTGGCATGAACCTATCTCACCTGACTCATCTGTAGCACTCCAATCCTGATTGTCATCACTAGGTAGCTCCATGCTCACATCCTCAGTACAGGAAAAGACTGCAGTCTCTTGTGCTGACTCCACACTGTGACAACTGTCATAAACATCTAAGGTGTCTAAGCTCAAATACTCGTCGCAGTCCTCAAAAATAACACCATCATCCAAGGTGTCAGAATCCATAGTGATATCTACAACATCCTCTACTCTCCCACTATCCATGACATCAGCGACAGGCTCACATAAAGATCTGTTGTTTGGAAATTCAGATCCTGTATCGTTGGTACTACTACCAACTGATTTAAAATTTCCATCAATGGCAGTGGACATGTCACTAGCCTGATCTGTGTCAATATCTCTGGTAGGCTCAAGATGCTGAAACTCAGTACCACAATCTGCCAACAAGACAGGCGTATCCACATGTCCCTGCAAAAATCCTCCACTCCAAGTGTGCAAATAGGACTAGTGGTTGATCCACTAAGCACAGGAACATCTCCACAATAATCCGCGGCTTCTGAAAACTCAACATGGAGATTTTTGGATGTCTCACCTGTATAATACTCACGTGTCTCCTCATATCTTCAGTGTAAAGAGGACCTTTTGAACAAAGAAACCAAATAATTTGCTGCCCTATTGATAGTTGTCGGATCTAAAAGTGGCGCATTTAATCTTTCCAGTGTTTGCCTTCTTTTCTCCATATCCTTAACTAAGGCATGTTTTTGCTTTCTTAACTCAGATAAACTGTCTAACTGGTTCCCATGTTTTCTAGATTTCCTGCATTTGTCCATGACTGCAATTAAAGCAAGAGTGTTGATCACTCAAGTCAAACAAGTAAGCCCAATAAATTCCCACCCCACAGGATGGAAGGAAATTGCTTTGATACCAATGTAAAGAGCCTACTTGGCTCTTACTCTTAACTAGCACAAAATTAATGAATTTCTTGAAAGTTTGAAGTTTGCAAATTTATTGTCTTGAGAAAATAAATTAATTCAATCCAAGTAATGCAAATAACTTGCAAATAACTCTTTAAACAATGCACATAGCTTTTCACATTAATAGATATTTTCATTGACATGCTTGCAAAAAACAATAACCATAACAAGTGGAATGCAACGTTACAATACTATGCGGTAGATTAATCATGATTTTAACCTGTAATCTCCTCCACACATCCATAATGTTGGCCGCAGTTGATAAAGGAAGGACGACTGCTAATGTTCTAGCACTTAACTCTGGCCGCAAGTGCTAAAGGAGGTGGCAGCTGCTTGAGAAGAAGCCCCACGTCCAATTAGAACCAAAAATATGCACCATTAAAATTGGCGTCCAACACCAGCTATCAACTCCATTAATGGCGTCCCAAATTACTTCAGGCATCAACAAGCTGGCCGTAATTCAACCACAATTCATTGGTAGTTAAATCCAACTCAAAGTGCAAGGACACAAAGAATTTACAATTCTTCCTGCTGCAATTTCGAAAACCTCAACTCCAGAACTCAGAGCCATTTTTAAAACCAATTTCAAAGAATGACAAGCATAATAAATTCGATTTCATCCAAGAAGCCTTTATTATGTCTTCATAACAAATCAAACCCTATCTTCTCCAAGACACTTTTCACTTACATAAAGACTATGCTTTATGTGCACATTTGAAATATAAAAGTGGCGCATTTAATCTTTCCAGTGTTTGCCTTCCTTTCTCCATATCCTTAACTAAGGCATATTTTTGCTTTCTTAACTTAGATAAATTGTCTAACTGGTTCCCATGTTTTCTAGATTCCCTGTATCTGTCCATGACTGCAATTAAAGCGAGAGTGTCGATCACTCAAGTCAAACAAGTAAGCCCAATAAATTCCACCCTACAGGATGGCAATTTAATATTTCCAGTGTTTGCCTTCTTTTCTCCATATCCTTAACTAAGGCATATTTTTGCTTTCTTACCTCAGATAAATTGTCTAACTGGTTCCCATGTTTTCCTGATTTCCTGTATCTGTCCATGTTTGCAATTAAAGCAAGAGTGCTGATCACTCAAGTCAAACAAGTGCCCAATAAATTCCACCCCATAGGATGGCTGGAAACCGCTCTAATACCACTGTAAAGAGCCGGCCTGGCTCTTACTCTTAACTAGCACAAAATTAATGAATTTCTTGAAAGTTTGACGTTTGCAAATTTATTGTCTTGAGAAAATAAATTAATTCAATCCAAGTAATGCAAATATCTCTTTAAACAATGCACATAGATCTTCACATTAATAGATATTTTCATTGACATGCTTGCAAAAAATAATAACCATAACAACTGGAATGAAACGTTACAATACTATGCAGTAGATCAATCATGATTTTAACCTGTAATCTCCTCCACGTATCCACAATGCTGGCCGCAGTTGATAAAGGAAGGACGACTGCTAATGCTCCAGCACTTAACTTTGGCCGCAAGTGCTAAAGGAGGTAGCGGTTGCTTGAGAAGAAGCCCCACGTCCAATTAGAACCAAAAATCTGCACCATTAAAATTGGCGTCCAACACCAGCTATCAACTCCATTAATGGCGTCCCAAATTCCTTCAGGCGTCAACCAAGCTGGCCGTAATTCAACCACAATTCATTGGCAATTAAATCCAACTCAAAGTGTAAGGACACATGAAGAATTTACAATTCTTCCTGCTGAAATTTTGAAACCCTCAACTCCAAAACTCAGAGCCATTTTTAAAACCAATATCAAAGAATGACAAGCATAATGAATTTGATTTCATCCAAGAAGCCTTTATAATGTCTTCATAACAAATCGAACCCTATCTTCTCCAAGACACTTTTCACTTACATAAAGACTGCTTTATGTGCACATTTGAAATATAATAACAATTTTATTTTTTTCCACTTTAATGATGAAAAACAACCCTTTCATTAAAATAACAATATTCTGACACATAGGGTCCCTATTTTATGAGTTGAGGATTTAAAACTTTTCAACCCAGTTCGAACGAGCTATAACACTAAGATGCCCAAAATACTATCCCAATAAAAATAGCGACCTTAGCCGATTTAATTAAATAATGATCATAATTCAGCCGTCTTGCGAAAACAACTGAAAAAGTATCAGAATCAAAATTTGATAGCACAGGAGTGATCATGGTGATTAAAGATGAAGAATGAACCTAACGAGGTGACTTACTAAAAATAGACGCTCCCTCCAAGAATCTTGGAGTCCAAACCGGAAGCCAGAAATAAAATCTAAGAGCATCATAGAACTCCTCTAAATCATCTGAGCTTCGTGGAACCAACAGTTGACTTACTATAAATACTAATAGTAAGTCCCTCAAAACGGGGCCACAACCCACAACAGGGTCCTCTAATCACCAGTATTAGCCTACAAGGACCCAATGATAGGCTAAATCCACTAACTCCAATGCTCGCTCAAAATGGGGACATTACAAAGGTGCATTATGGTTTTTGCCTCCATTTCCCGCCAAAATGGGGATGTCATCAAGATGAAAGGAAGATCATTGGCATAAATTCAACATATAACTTTCTTTCTCTGCAATGTCTCTTGCTTCGGTTTGAAATGCCTTGTCCAGTTGGCCTCTTTTGTAGGAAGGAGTAGAATCTTATAGTTGGATGCAAGGTGTCTCCAAGGAAGGATGTTGGGAGGCCATTACTAAACTTGTAGGTAAATTCATTGATTTTTCCATTGTAAAGGATGAGATCTTAGGTTCTCTTTTTCTGTCATAACATTAGCTTCTTGTTTCCTTATGTATGCCATGCTTTTTTCTTGACAATCCCTTCGTAGTTGGCCCTTCACATACACTAATCCCTTTCTCACATATTGCACAAAAGTGATTCTCATTTGTAATGTCCCAATCTAGACACATAATATTATTTAATTCCTTAAAATGAAAAGTATAACAAAAAGAGGAACTGATTAAAATTAAGTTAATTATTTAATATTATTTCCAAATAAGAAATATTAAATAATTACCTATGCGACTTAAAAAAATAATTAAAGTCACTAATGGGTTGCAACAACCAAATAAACTAAAAAGGTGGAATTATATTATGGTTGATGGGATTTGATGAGATATGCATTGATTAATTATTTCTTTAGTTGTTTTGAGAGGATTCCTTAAATTCGTTGTTGAGGTATGCCTGAGTTCTCCGTTTTTGGCTGTGAGAAACCTGCCCTAGGTGGGATAGGAAGAATCATACAGGGTCTTCATTGGATTGAATGTTTGATTTGTTAAATAAGATGATTGACATTTCCATTTTTGAAGGTTTCAAAGGAATTTTTTCATATCCAAAATACGGATTAATTGTCACGTGACTTTAGAAGGAGAAATCATTAGAGGATTTAAATCCTTCCATGACTAAGTAGACTCTTCATGAATCATAAGACGTTATTGTATTGTATACATTGGTTAAACACTCCAAAATCTCTATTTTAGGGCTTTTGTTAGCATTGTTTTTTTCCTCTTAAAAAAACATGAAGATGATGTACACCATGATGATCAGTGTGGTTCTGAAGATCTTCATTTGGGCTTTGTGCTGCCCCAAGACCCTTGCAAGGGGCGTTTCCCCTTGACGCCAATAGGCAAATTGCCCCTAGACCCCCATTGCACTTATTTAATTTTCCAAGTATAGTCCACGTTTGAGTTTACAAAGTACAAGTCATTGACTACACTATTGGTATTAGCCTTTCCTCATGTTACTTGCTGTTTACTTGTCATCTAGGAGACAAGTTTGTCTTTATGGGGGGAAGATGTAGTCAGCATACAATGCCTACTGTTGTGTTGATAATATTGATTATACAACTATGGTATTAATTATTTGTATTGTTATAAGCATTGGTATTTATAAGCTTCAATTTGGTTATGGTTGTGTTTCTCTTGGCAACTGTGGGTCCTTAAAATATATTGTGCATCGTCAAGGAAAGTGGTTTGATCTAGTCAGATCAACAGCACTCCCTTGCTAGCCATCTCTGGTCTTCTATTGTAATAATTTCATATGCGAATAACGACATATTTAACTCGTGTATATGGTATGCGTTGTCATTTTTATTATTAATTCATATATTTAATTTATTAGATATAGCAGTAAACAGAAGAGATTCAAATTTTTGTGACTAATTATCATATGTCACAAGCCATGTTCAGGACCTTTTCTAAGTTGGAGTTGTTGAAGGTAATTTAATTTGTATTAGTTACATTTTTTAATTTTTAATTTATTTATTGTTGATACATGACATGCATTTTTTTATACCACATTAGTTTGCTGAAACATGATTTGCATCTCACACAATTGTCTTAAGACGACCTGTGAATGTATGAGAGGCCTCGAGTTCTATAGTCAACAACAGCTTATGGAGTGAATCAAATATTTTAATTTAAACTATTGTACCAGTACTCAAAATGAGTGCTTGATATAAATCTACAAACCAATTGTCTAAGTAAACAAACATATGAAAAAAAGAAGCAAAAAAAAAAAAAAAACGATAACTGATCAATATAAACCTTAGTTACCGATTCGGGTGCGGATGCCGATGCGGATGCGAGATGCAGGTGCGCAGATGCGTTTGGATGCGTGTGTGTATATATATTTATATATATATATATCATAGTCACAAGCCTCGGACTCGCCTCGGACTCGGCAAGGCCGGATTGGCCTCGGACTCGGCCTCGGCGGCAAGGACTCGGCAAGGACTCGGCAAATCGAAAAACCCAAGAAATTCAAAGATTTTTAAGGATTTAAAGCATTTTTCATTCATCATTTAGTCAATTAACATCAAATACACAATAATTGAGATAAA
>MU224845.1:801151-821747 GCA_018584345.1 Thuja plicata | reverse complement strand
ATAATATATATTATTTATGGTAAGTTTTATGTAATAATATATATTATATATTTATTATTTATCATCCCCCTATTATTCATTGAAAACAAATACCGAAGACCATAACAAATACCGAAAGATTAAATTATTTAAATATGATAACATCGTCAAGGAAGGGCTATAACAAAAGATTAAATATGATAACCGCGCATCACAGGGCATCCACCCCGCATCCGCTCCCGCTTCCTGCATCCGCCCGCATCCGCTCCCGCATCAAGCCTTCAGGAGCCCGCATCGGTAACTAGGATATAAACACATAATCCAACAAATGCAAAATGTAAGGATCAATACCTAATTTACAAGAGACACCACCTAAGAAACTGTTGAAAGAAAAAGCATAGTAAAGAAAATACAACTTAAACAAAAAATGAAGAAACTAGGTAATATATGTAGAACCTGAATGATAAGAAAATTTAAGTAATAAACTACCTAAAAGTATTATCCATATATTTGACTGATTATCCATATATCCATATATTTAAATTAAGTGATTTAAATAGATATATTTGACTGTAATATCCAAATTTAAAGAAAGGGTACATGACAGCGAATCCCGGATCCTTGAAGACAAAGGATACATGCATAAATTTCTCTTTAGTGATTTTTGTAATAAGAGATCAGGTGTTATATCTGTAGTTCAATTTCCTAATGTAAAAATGACCAGAAACACTATTTCCTTATCTGGAAGAGTATGATCTTTGTATTCAAATATTCAAGAGTATCAAATGGAATTGAAGAGAAGCGGTTCAATCTGTGTCTATAATGGCAATACTCATAGTTGATGAATGAAATGTATCAGGAAACAATAATGATTGTTACAGAGATTTCAAAGTTGCAATTGTACTCTTATTTCTATGCATGAACTTCTTGCTTGAAAAATCCAATGGCTTACATTAATTTATAAGGAGAATCATTTCACGAGGACAAGGGGATCAATATTCTGTAATTCCTAAGATGTTTCAATTACATGCGGACATTTTTGTTAGGATTTGATTAACAAAAATAAATTAAATCAAGACTCTTAGATTTCTAAGATTTTTTAATTACTCGTGGCTTTTTTAATTGATGTTTATGCTGATAATTTGATAAACACCTTTAGTAAAGAGTTCTAACTCGGATGCAGTTGCGATATTCTTTGCAAAATAGTTAAATCCAGACGAATATATTTTTCAAATTTGACGCATAGCTAACTTTTCCATTGAAAATGTATGACAGATTACATCTCTTGTATCGAATATTACTGAATTACAAGAATCATTACCAAAATCCATGGGTCTCCTTCCTTTTGATGGAGGAGTTGCAGGTAAAATTTTGACATAATTTCAGATATAATTCATAATTGCACTTGTATAGCTATAAATTATTTGTTTTTCTTGTATTCTCTGATGACAGGGAAATGTTTGGATGAGGTGTTCTGAATCCCTGATATTTCTTTTTTTATTGAATCTGAATCCTGATATTACAACTTTATTCATTCAATGATTGAGGATTTTTTTAATCTTTATAGTAAAATGTCGTCATTGAATGAGAAGTTCATAATTGTAATTGTAATCCCTCTGGATAATCTATACTAAGAAACATACATCAAATTATGAGGAAATGAGAACCTACCAATCCCATTTATGATATGAGATGACAATAGAGTGCAGCAATGAAGGAGCATAACTGGAAATGGTACCAGATCTTTGGTTTGGTTTTATGATATATGCCCTTTAAGCTTCGAAGGTGCAGTAAACCAAGTTGCAAATTGTAGATTGTTCGAACAAAAAATGTGTAATATTGGTATGTTAATCATCAGGTTCTTGAATTTAAGATGTTACTGGATCTAAGATTCAGAGTAGCTTACCGTGGCATATGAGATTCAGCTACTCGGCTCCAATATTAGCTATAACATATCTTGCAAGCTTTTGCATGTGATTTGAGCATAATTTTATTGAACCACTTGTGTTCATCCTTAGTATGCATTAGATTTCTCTTTTTGTGATAATCCTTTGCTCAGAGAGGTAATATTCAATGTGACATAAGCAGCAATACAGGGCTGGATCCAAGTCCTTATAACATAAGACTTTTTGGGTACTGTGTATGTGCGTGAAATATCCTGGGTGGGATATTGTTTTCACAACTCCAAATAATTTCCAGAAAATATTCTATAATAAACTTTGCAACAAATACAGAGATTCTATTAATAAATCAACAATTTACTCAAGCTAAACCCTCAGAAACAATCATTATTGTATTTTACATCAGCAATACAATAACTAAGAAAATAATCCAATCTTATAAACAACAAATACAGTTAGACTAGATTTAAGAACCTGAAAACTCAATGGTGAATTTTGATGTGAATCCACTCTGCTGATGAACTAGGGCTACGTCCAATCCACCTTTAAGCCAAAAGGGTTTCCGTCCTCAAGGCTGAAAACAAACTGAAGCTGAGAGCTTCCAATCTACAAGAGACAATTCCAAAATCAATAGCCAAGCATAAACTAAACGAGTCTCCTTTCCCTCTTTTAAAGCAACAAGTTGTGACTCTTCAGTTTCCCCTTTTCTGTCCTTTCATATTTTCGCTTTATGTCTTAATTAAACCACTTTAAATTAATATATATCCATTTAATAATAAAGTGGCATAATAATAGACTATTAAATCTTCTGGAATTAAAATGGATGATCAAACGAGCATGGAAGATGATGTGTGATAGCTTGCTGGAAAGCTTTCGGCGATATGCTTCAAGTCCAATATTGACAATGCCAAAAAAGTGAACCTTGCTGACTTACTATAAACTGTAAGTATCAAGGAACCCTGTCAAAACAACTCCAATTGGCTTGGAACAAGAAGTGGCTAGGCCAAAACTCACATTGACCCCTGTACTGTCTTGGTTAGCCCGCGAGACCATGGCAAAAAGGGCTAACGATGTATTAGAAAAAATGGCTTAGAAAACAAAACATTACAGTCCAACCTTCCCAAAGATTGCTTGTCAAGCAATTTGCATCTGCATGCTGTGACTAAAAATACTCAGATCCCATACCAGCCTCTAGGGATTTGCTTCACTCTGCTGTTGTGCTACTCTGATACAAACATGTCCTGAAACGCGAAGCCACTCATTACTACCCTACATCAGTAATGCATCAATCATACTAATACCTGGATCCCAAACGATTAGGCTGACATGATCACCAAATATGAGTGAATAGAAATATTTCAAGATGCAATCAACACTAGACAACGCTCCATCAGTAAGAGGTAACTCATGGAAAAGCATATCACCCATCCTACAATAAGACATAACCGCCCATCCTGAACTGTTGATGTAGGAATCAAACTGCTCAATAGCTGAAATCAATACCAAGGGTGCGGGAAGGCTAGAACTACCATCATCAATCTGAAATGCCATCGAGTATATAGGTATCATGAGTAAGGAAGGGGCTGAAAACCCATTCCCTATGACCAAGATATGGCTCTCATCAACCTGCAACCAAGATCTATTTAGTTGCTCAAGCATAAAATGCATCCAACTCATGTATAAGATAGAATCTGAAACCGTGTATAAGCTGATTGAAGAACGAGCAGTAGTACTAATCCTGGAAATCACCCCGTCACTCCAGTCTTGTGACCAAGACTCATCACTAGTAATTGTACCTGGGTCCCAAATCCTGCAATCAATCTCATCCTCGTCATGTGAATTGGAAATATCTAGCTCAAAAAGGGGATTATCAAATGTCAAATCAGCATCCACCTCAAATAAACAATTGTCAATCCATTGAATGTTTTCCATCTCAACTTGTCGTTCTAGTGGTTCCAACAATTTCTTGGGGCAGCTATCCAAAACATAAGTCTTCTAAATGCTATCGAGTTCCTTGATCATTTACCTGAAAAACTCCAACCCTCCCCTGAGCTGATTAGTGACCAAAATTTGGTTTTTTGCTTCTAGAAGGACAACCCGAGTATTATTTAATGTCTCCTCAGCAACATTAAGCTCCCTATTGAGCTTATTAATCTCATCCTCTTTTTTGCTCAATTGTTTAGCATATATTTCAGCAACCTTTAAGAGGTAATCACGGTCTGAAAGTAGACATAAATATTCTGATTTCCAAATCTCAAAAGCTGTTTTGACCCCCTGTAAATCTGCAACATAAGACTCACTTCCTATACCACTTTGTCCTTTTTGCATCCGAGCCTTCTTGTGAAAATCTTCAATGATCCTGTGAGTGCTATCATGATGTACAAGAGCTGCAACAACGACATTATCATTAACTTTCAGCTGATTCTTCAAAGAACCATGGTCATTTTGGCATACATTTTCTAGTAGGTCATCCATAACACCATCATCCTGAAGTTCTAATTTTGATTGCTCCTCTATTTCACTATCATGTATGAGTGAGCTATTGCTATAAGAAACACATGATTCAGCACAACACTCAAAGGTGTCATTAATGTCATCATAGGCCTCAATTCGATTTGTATGTAAAGGTAAGGTTGTTGTTACGTCATCCAACAATTCCTCATGACATGAACTATTAAAGGTATCCAACTTGTTGTCACAATCCTTAACCGAATATTTGTCATTTTCAGCTTCTAAGTCACCAAAGTAGAGTTTTGAACATCCCATACCTTTGACAATAGTTGGATTCATATTATCACCAATGACTGTGTCATTTTGTGGGGGAAAAATAGTGAAATTCTTATCACTTTCCTTTCTGGTCTGAATTTCTTTGGCTGCCTTATCTTTATCCCTATCACCACAATCATGATTAGGTGTCCAAGTTTGTTGACATGTGAAACAAATTTACTCTCTTCTCATTCGGTTCTTGCTCATTCCTGGAGATCCCGCAACCTGTATACCCATTACAATCAACTCACTATCCGTCATGAGATCACTTAACTTCTCAATCTTACATTCAATCAATTCTTCCGCAAGCTCATAAGCGGTAGGGGAAATTTTATATTTTCCTCTTCAAAAAGCCAGCAGATCTGATTGTACTTGCTTGCACACATCTTCTTCCTCATCTAGAATTAACGACATAATTGTTTTTATGCAAGCTTTCACATGGTCTGGATGATGTTTTCTGAAATTTCTTAAGAAACACTGAAATAACCGTTGAATCATCTTTTCACAACCAAGATCCAACATGGGAATAAAAAATCTAGTTTTTGGCATTACTCCCAAGATTTTTGTCTGCTTACCAAAGGTAGGACCTTTGTCATTATTTAGTCCACCTAAACTATCCACAATCATCTGTAATACCTGCTTCAAAATGTTATCAGCATAAGGTGTAATAGGAGCTGTAATCCTGATAATTTCGCTAAGGCATGTGGAAATTGTGAGTCTAACTTCTTTGTGAGGATGTTCCATAAATCCGGATTCAACTAAGGCAACCATAGAAGGCTGCAAGGCCCAATTGAGGAGCCTACAATCAGTTTGGTCTATCCTAGATAGATATGAATCTAACTCTTCCAATTTGACAAGCACACCTCCCATACATTTCATACTCTCTAATTGCCATCCAAGGCAATTTAATTATTTCAATTTATTTCTATATGTCTCTTAGCTGTTCACCATTAAATGTGTCATTAAATTCCTTTAAGAAGAAATTACTTTTCAGATTTTCCATTGTCTTTATTTCGCTATACCCCAAAATGCAACCAAAGTTTTGCACTACTTCCCCAGTTCAGCTACATAGGCATTTTAACAAATAGTCTGCAAACATGAATAACCAATTTTATTTCTAAGTTTAGGCGTAATGTTGATGCATGTAGCTTTGAAGGACTTCTTTCTGGAAGACTGCAGACCTGAATTAATGATAATAGATGAGCAGCAGAAAGGACTCCCACTCAGAACTGAAGCCACCGTCCTAGGTAGGGGATAAGCTCAAAAATCAAATACCAGATCAAAGTTTTGACACCTTGTTTACACTCAGAATCAGATTGCAACCTTCAAACTTTAACTTCCATGTAATATTATCTCTATAGCAGATTAATGTATCTTTTCTCAACAACAGGTTTTCCAAACTCCTTAAAGAACAATTGTTTGCGCATAGGTGATTGAATACATTTAAAATATAGGTTCAAATCATGATGTCAAAATGACTTACTACATCCAGTACTAGGTAAAAAGTTAACATTGATTTCATAATGATCATTCAGCAATGTAGGCTACTTCTGCAAGTTTCGTGACTCTTTTAACACCTTCCAAGCCACGTTTAGAATCTGCAATAACCTTTTGGGGACCATTATAACAGGCTACCCCAAATCTGAACCTAAAGTTTGTCCCTTTACCAGTTTATACCACAAGTTTTACTTGCCACAGCTTACTATTATAGATGTAACAATGAGTGCTCAAAATTTCCTTTGATACCAAAATAAGCTTCAATCAGTACTTTGTTCTCCGAGATTGGGATTATTAATCTGATTTTCCACCATCCAACTTCTTCAAACTGTCCACAAGTCCAATTATGGTATCAAACCCAAATGTTAAATCTTCAATGGTGACTTTAGCAGAATAGACAACAATGTTCATTAGCGCGATAGCTATTTAGTGCTCTGTACTGAGATAGAGCATTCACACAATAGATATAGACACATTAAATTCAGAAACTCCAGCCCTCAACCACACAATAGCATGATACGGCTCTGTTCAACAATCTTGAACCACCATACCCAAATTCGATAAAGAAGTATTCATGTCATTTAAACTTCAGAACTAAAGACCGTCTTCTTCAGTTGATGGAATATATAGAGTCAATCGGTTTTCAAATACCTAGAACATGCATAGATGAGTAACTCACATCCAAGGAAACATTGTAATATTAATTTGCAGGTTGTTCTGTGTTAATACAATAGCTCATGAAAATGGTTTGGAGCAGATATGTGCAAATGCTTTGTGTAGTTATGTTTTGTTATGGCTTCTACGCAAATCCCTTTTTGTTCATATGAATCTCTTCTACAAGCTACGACCCAATTAAGAGGAGGATTGGTGCCGTTTCAAGTATTTTTGTTCCAATGTTAAATTCTAATGCTTTCTTACATAAGCTTGTCGTGACTTAAGAATATTTAACTCAAAGGTTACTTTACCAAATAATAGTTGCTTGCCCTGTGAATATTTTGCAGTTGTTGTCATGTAAGAGGCCCTACCAGTGTCACTCGACTTTGTAGAGAATAATTTATAGACATCAATCGCATGGTGGAAATAATAAATAACAAGGCTCGATTAAAGTCTTTAGCTTGGTATATGAACTTCCACTCCTATAAGAGATTCACGACAAATGCAAATGGTCTACAATTCAATAGTCTTCGAATGAAGAGCAAAGCCAACCACAGTAAGGTTGATGTCTTTCAATCATAGTTCACTCGACATCCTGGAAGAACACAAAATTACTCATTCGCAAGCAACCACGTTGCCACACCAGTCTCATCAATCCATGGATACTATTGAATCTCTGCTCAAGAAATGGACTATGCATAGGGATGCGATCCTCAGCGCTACACGACAAGGTCAAGGTCATACAATATGTTCGTCAACACTTCTAGTGTTTGGTGCTTCTCAAATGGCCATTCACGGCAATGAGTCGGCATTCTCAGAAATTCTCTTTTATGGCATATATCGTCTTTGCACAACAATTGCAGATTATAGCTCGAAATTCCAAATGCAGTCCAGTCCCACAATTAATACACATTTTTCTTTTCTTCAGACAAATAATTAAATCACAAGGTTTCAAATATTAAATGCCACCATTGCATAGGAATGTCTATGCAATTTAATTTTAATGGTCCCATGCAAGTGCTACTCCAATATATAAGCACCCGAAATATGAATATTTTCGGCCCCACACATCGAACTTTCAGAAATCACTTGCGGTAATGTTAGAGAAATTAAGACGGCTCCGCTTATTAATGATTAGAACATCCAACTATGCATGCCAGTTGAAATATTTCAACAACCAATCTAAAATAACAATTTATATTATTAGTGGCCGACAATTTTTTTAATATTTTCCATGGAAATCCAATTTGTCTCAAGGCAAACTCAGATTTCTTCTGACTTAAAATATTTCTGAATCAACAAATCTGTTAGAGAGAATTCTCAAGATATCTCACAAGCTGGTAGAAAAACCGGCTCTGATACCACTGAAATATCCCGGGTGGGATATTGTTTTCACAACAACTCCAAATAATTTCCAGAAATTATTCAATGATAAACTTTGCAACAAATACAGAGATTCCAGTAATAAACCAGCAATTTACTCAAGCTAAACCCTCAGAAACAATCATTATTGTATTTTACATCAGCAATACAATAACTAAGAAAATAATCCAATCTTATAAACAACAAATACAGTCAGACTGGATGCAAGAAGAACCTGAAAACTCAATGGCGAATTCAGATGTGAATCCACTTTGCTGATGAACTGGGGCTACGTCCAATCCACCTTTAAGCCAAAAGGGTTTCCATCCTCAAGGCTGAAAAGAAACTGAAGCTAAGAGCTTCCAATCTCCAAGAGACAATTTCAAAATCAATAACCAAGCATAAACCAAATGAGTCTCATTTCCCTCTTTTAAAGCAACAAGCTGTGACTCTTCAGTTTCCCCTTCTTTGTCCTTTCATATTTTCGCTTTATGCCTTAATTAAACCACTTGAAATTAATATATCCATTTAAAAATAAAGTGGCATAGTAATAGACTATTAAATCTTTTGGCATTAAAATGGATGATCAAAAGAACTCGGAAGACGATGTGTGATAGCTTGCCGGAAAGCTCTCGGCGATACGCTCCAAGTCCAATACTGACAATGCCAGAAAACTGAACCCTGGTGACTTGCTATAAATAGTAAGTATCGAGGAACCCTGCCAAAACAACTCCAATTGGCCTGGAACCGGAAGTGGCTAGGCCAAAACTCACATTGACCCCTGTACTGCCAGAAAACTGAACCCCGGTGACTTGCTATAAATAGTAAGTATCGAGGAACCTTGCCAAAATAACTCCAATTGGCCTGGAACCGGAAGTGGCTAGGCCAAAACTCACATTGACCCCTGTACTGTCCTGGTTATTCCGTGATACCATGGCAAAAAGGGCTAACGATGCATCAGAAAAAATGGCTTAGAAAAGGGGACATTACAATGCTTCCATTTAATTTTAGTCCTATCCATCTTCAACATGCCAGCTTTCCAATTGCATGTTGTCAGGCTCAAATCATCAAATATGTCTTGTATAGTAGCATCATTGTTAGGTAGGCTAAATTTTTTAGCCTTGATCAAAGCGATACTTATGTTTCTAATTTGAAGCTCAAGAGTATAATAATATTGTGAGTAATGTTTCCTTCAGAATAATGCTGGTCTGTTCTCAAGTGATTTGAGCTTTAGAATGCCCAGGCGCAATACTTAAGGAATCTGCCCTTAAGAATGCCATGGAGTGATGTCAAAGGATCTTCTCTTAAGAATACCATGAGGCATATAGAATTGATCTTTTATAATAACTATCACACATTACCAAATTGATATGCTCTCGAGAACATCATGGTAAATACAAAAGTTTTGTGCCCTTTGGAACTATAAAAAATTGTAACAATCTATACAAGTGTATATTATCTATTTAAATGAGAAAAGGTAAGAGAAATAAAGTACATGGATCTTAATATTAGGAATTCTAATGCTTGTAAAGTTACATGCTTTCCGTAGTTGATGTAGGTTTATGACAAATTGTTCATAGAAACAAATACAGTTTGTAAAGATTACATAAAGATCCCTTCTCTCTGTAGTACCACCGAACTGATAACTATACATTCCTTAATAATGACTTGGATATTCTCTCTACCTGCTAATTTCACAAGGACATCGTTTTGCAGAAATATATAGAAAAGTATACTTGGGATTTCCTTTGATTTACTGCCATGCCATCAAAATGTCTTCGAGTCTGGCGTAAATTGGATCATAAAAAAGTTTAAGCCACGACTCACTATGTATATTCAAAATGACTAAATATGTAACTGGGAAAAAATTTGAACTGTCCTTATTTGTTGATTCTATAGATGATCAGAATATGCAATTTGTACAAGGATCTATACTTGTTGAATATTGTTCTGAGGTGATATGAACAACTTGTAGTGATAAAAGAAGTTAAAGTAGGCTCGTGGTAAACAAAACAGAAATAAGGTGCAGTTTTCACAGTGGTAAAACTGCCAAAATCAGCAGGGTGGCAGCTTTGCTTGAACCAGTGGCAGTTTCCAAAGAGTTATGGTGGTTAAGCAATCAGGTGATGGTTCTGTCCTGATATAAGTCTAGATTTTATCCATGACACTGAATGGAGAAAATAAACAATAGGAAACAGTTTCTGCTACTTTTAAGTCTTTTGAGAATTGAGTTTGAGATGGTTTTATGTGTGACAACAACAGAGGATGTAAACAGTAGGAAACGGTGTCTTGTTACTTGTAAGTCGTAGATCCTCATGGATCATCAAGAGAATTCTAAACTTGTGCATATAAATGAGTTGTATAAGTTTCAGTTTAGATCTTAGGGAGCTTCCCATCACAGTTTGAAGAGAGGTTTATCTTGACACATTTTCCCGTTTGGTGTCTTACAAAATACGAATAAAATGGTATTAATAACTAGGTACAATGTTACACTTAGGGTACAGTATTATCCTAGGTGAAACATTATTTTACATGAACACAAAACCCCTTAATTCCTTTATTAGTGATACCTCCTTTGATGTCCTCTTGTCTTAGTAGATTGGAGGGCTCGTCCCAAAGCTTCAACCATTAAAATGGAAAATAAAGGTGATAAGATATCACTTTGCTTGATGTAATGAACCCAACTCCGTCCAAACTGTAATGCTTTTACCAAATCGCCAATCTTTGATGAATTTGTAAATGTTTGTCTTTATTCACGTTATTTGCTTCAATTATAATGTTTTTCATACAATGTTTGCAGGGAAGAAATAACAAAATCAACTATTTCCAAATGTTCGAAATCAGATTTCTTAATTTCACATAAGAACATTTATGTTTGATAAATTCTGGAAATGCACATTCAATGCATTTATTCAAACCCTAAAGACTTTGCAAGACTTAAACCGAATACTAAATTAATTGCATTTGAAAATACCATTTTTTCCACTCCATGCGTATTGGAATTGTAATGATTCAATTTCTAATTAATACGCCGCCTCCAAATGTCTTCTTTGCTGGCCAACGCTAATTGCCAACACTGTTATCGGCACTGCATGCTGGCCGCGTGCTGTAGCTTTCCATCCGCAATATACAACCTTGGACGCAGCTCCAACACTTCATGTTGACGCAGCATATAAATCTGTAAAAAACTCTGCAGTTTGCAATTGATATTTGCAACGTGTTTGTATGCTATTTGCAGACCTACGGCTGGTGAAAGGAACAGTCCAGCACCCCACGATAATCTTCATATTGGAAACAACTTAGCAGCCGCCTTCTCTTATTCATATACGATCAGCAAACCAAGCCTTTCTAGAATGTGCAGAAAGTATGGTTAAAGCTATCCAACAGGTCGCAGCCAATTGAAGTTAAATAATGTCCAACCTCCAACGTTCAAACCCTCAAAATTATACTTTCAGATTTCTATGATATCAACCATAGAAATGAGTCTTCTCTTTAGCCACAGTAAAGTACAGTAGAGAAACAAGTGCACAATACTATACTTCAGCAAGGGATTTGATTTACAAATCAGAACTTCTCCTCAGAGAAAACAAACAAAATATAATATAATCAATTGATGCCAATCCCAATGAAATGAGCTCATATTTATAATCCATCCTTGGCCACAGTTTCCCAAAAAGAGTTTTAGTTCACAGCTCTTTTAATTAACAACTTCTAATTTATTATAATAATAAAGTATTATTATAATAATGTGGCTTTATTATTAATTAATATTTTATAAATATTTTTAATAACTATTAATGAATAAATATAAACTCATGCGATAAATCCTGCATCCATTGTTGTTCATGCCAGACTGACATAGCCATCCACTACACTGCCAAAACTAGACTTACTATAAATAGTAAGTCCCTAGCCAAAGAACTGCAGAAACTGAATATCGTTTGAAATAGTGACCATTGCCGATACTGCCCTGCTAGAAATGGAAACTGACCAAACTGACTTACTAAAAATTTCAAGTCCAGACTTACTAAAAATAGCAAGTCTGCCAACTGGGCCCTCAAAACCAAGCATCAGCTCACGAGGGTTACGATGATGAGCTGATCAAGCCACTGCCAATACCTGCTAAAAGGGGGTCATCACAGTCCACCCTCCCCAAGATTGCTTGTCCCCAAGCAATCCCTAAGCAACTGTATATCACCATCCACCTGGATCCCAAGGGTGAACCTATGTAGTATCACTGTCGCACACAACTGGCCCCTGTAGCACCAACACCCAAATAGCTGACATCAAGGACAACATCATCCGAAGACTAACTGTAGGTGCCGATGGGAGAAACAACTCAGCGGAACTCAGCGCAACTGAAACACCAACTCTGCCAATACCTGAGTCCCCTCCACTGAAACCAACGTCTGATAAATTGTCCCTGGAATATCGATACTGCAAGTGGTCCAACTTGCAACTGCCAATTCCATCTGCGAAGGATGGTACTAACCCATCCCACAACGGATGGTATGAAACTTGAGCCCACCCACATCGATGTAAAACTAAATCCTCTACCTGTGGGTTGACGAAACAGGATGAGCACACCTCACGATAATGTCGATAGAAAGCCCCAATCACCGTCAATGGCTCATCATTACCAAACTAGGAATCAGGAGATGGCTCCAATCTCTGACTCCATGTAACTACAGGATGGGTAGGATCCTGGGCAACCCTCTCAGCAAACCCAACCATAAAATCCTTGTTGGGAAGCATTGTAGCCAAGGTATCTACAATAGTCCCCACTAAGCGTCATATAGCGCAATAGCCTCGAACGAGATTACCCTCAGATACTCGGTACGAATTCCCCTGCAAGTCTGCACTCTCAAGAAGATACTCCATGAATGTCTCGGTGAAATAAAAGTGGAAGCGTCAACCTGCTTCCCCGCAACCCACAACTGATCCTCGGGTAAATGTGGCATTGCCAACTGCCTACTGCTACCAGTTGTATGAAATGTGGGAATAGATTTGTTTCCAGTAGACAGAAGCAATTCACTATGAGAGCTCGTCTCCACTGATGCTCTCACCTCCTCTATACGTGCTACGCTCAAATCCTAGACTGATGTGTTTGCCACATCATCACGTCCCTCATCCCCAACCGTAGAAGCCAATTCACCACCAACCACCTCAATGTGCAACTGAACTAGGTCTGGGGCTGGTGTGGATCAAACATGCTCCAACTCTACGGTCACCTCTAATCGTGACTGTGACTCTTGTAAAGCCAATTGGGTACATTGCAGTGAGTCCACGGTCACCTCGAGCTCCTGGGTAAGCTCAACCACCTCCTCTTTCCCTAATAATGTCTCATAACAGGGACTGCCCCACTCTAGAAGGTAATCCCTATCAGCAACTAACTGTGTGTAATTATGCTTCAAGACCCTGACAACCTCTCGAAACGCATGAACCTCTGCTAGGGAAAGACTAATATCACCGTGCTCATCTGACAAAGGAGCACCCCAACCAGATGCGGCTAACAACTGACGAATCGCATCAAAATGCTCAACAACTGAAGGGATGTCTCTGTCACTCACCTTCAGCTGACTAGAAACATGATGCCTCTGTAAGCCCTACCTTCTATGCAATCTCTTCGTCCCATTGACTGCACTGTGACAGTAAACTGGCTTAGAACTGCTCACCCCATGTGTGCTACTGTCCTCGCACATGTCTGCAACTGCGATACAACTCATCGATACCACAACTTACACCTCCGAAGAAGCGGAAACCCTAGTAGTTTCGCCAATAACAGAGAGTACCTGCGAATCCTGGTCCTGGGACCCATCCAAGAGCACCTCAGAGTCATCGCCCAATAACTGATAAGGAATGTCATCCCCCATGCAGCCTATATCATCATCTAACAAATCATCCGAAGTGTTCATACTCACTGCATCTACATCCCTTAACAGATGCTCAGCTACTATCTCCTGACTCTGTACATCGAAATCAATGTCAAGATGTGAATCAATAACTCCCAAAAATGAGCCGACATCTGCCGACTTAGCTATAACACCCTGATCATCAATACCACAACAAGGTAGCTCCATGCTCTCGCCTATCCCACCTGAGAGGGATGTTGCCTCTCGCTCCGGAGCTACACTACGACAGCTGACATATAAGTCTCTGATAACAATTCTCTCCTTGAGAGAATCAGAACAATCAGAGGCAACTACTATATCAACTGTCTCTGCACCCACTGCAGCAACTACTCGGAAAGCCTCAACCAGTTGAAGCTCAGTACTGCAGTCTACCACTGGTACGGACACGTCCACCTGTCTATGTGTAGAGTGTCTATCACCAGATACATGAGTAGGTGTTGTACTATATACTGGTGGGTCCACATCTCGGACACCTGTCGGGGAAGACTCGAGCCTCCTACCCTGTGATCTCGATGCCGGCCTACGGAAGGCAGAAACCATGTACCTCGTTGCCCTATCTACTGTCTCTAGATCTGACAAATTTGTCGCCATCCTCTGCTGATGAAGCCTAAGTCCCTCCATTAGTGTATCTATTTTGTCATTATTTCCTGCACTGTTGTGCCGACTCTCGGAGCTAAGCCGCTTATATCTATCCATAGCTAAAATGCAAGAGTGCTGATCACTCTACCTATAACAGCAGATCTGTATAAATATTTTCCTACCCCACAGGATGGCAAGAAGATGGCTCTGATACCACTATAATGAACCCAACTTGGTCCAAACTGTAATGCTATTACCAAATCGCCAATCTTTGATGAATATGTAAATGTTTGTCTTTATTCATGTTATTTGCTTAAATAATAATGTTTTTCATACAATGTTTGCAGGGAAGAAATAACAAAATCAACTATTTCCAAATGTTCGAAATCAGATTTCTTAATTTCACATAAAAACATTTATGTTTGATAAATTCTGGAAATGCACATTCAATGCATTTATTCAAACACTAAAAACTTTGCAAGACTTAAACCGAATACTAAATTAATTGCATTTGAAAATACCATTTTTTCCACTCCATGCGTATTGGAATTGTAATGATCCAATTTCTAATTAATACGCCGCCTCCAAATGTCTTCTTTGCTGGCCAACACTAATTGCCAACACTATTATCGGCACTGCATGTTGGCCACGGGCTGTAGCTTTCCATCCGCAATATACAACCTTGGACGCAGCTCCAACACTTAATGTTTACGCAGTTTATAAATATGGAAAAACCTCTGCAGTTTGCAATTGACATTTGCAACATGTCTGTATACTGTTTGCAGACCTACGGCTGGTGAAAGGAACAGTCCAGCACCCCACGATAATCTTCGGATTGGAAACAACTTAGCAGTCGCCTTCTCTTATTCATATACGAGCAGCAAATCGATCCCTTTCTAGAATGTGCAGAAAGTATGGATAAAGCTATCCAACAGGGCGCAACAAATTGAAGTTAAATAATGTCCAACCTCCAATGTTCAAACCCTCAGAATTATACTTTCAGATTTCTACGATATCAACCACAGAAATGAGTCTTCTCTTTAGCCATAGTAAAGTACTGTAGAGAAACAAGTGCACAATACTATACTTCAGCAGTATTTGCAAGCAAATCTTCAGAATAGAATCTACAATACTTCAGCTGTAGATATCAAACCCTTATACCTCAGCAAGGAATTTGATTTACAAATCAGAACTTCTCCTCAGAGAAAACAAACAAAATATAATATAATCAATCGATGTCAATCCCAATGAAATGAGCTCATATTTATAATCCATCCTTGGCCACAGTTTCCCAAAAAGAGTTTCAGTTCACAACTCTTTTAATTAACAACTTCTAATTTATTATAATAATAAAGTATTATTATAATAATGTGGCTTTATTATTAATTAATATTTTTTAAATATTAATTAATAACTATTAATGAATAAATATGAACTCATGCAATAAATCCCGCATCCATTGCTGATCATGCCAGACTGACATAGCCATCCACTGCACTGCCAAAAATAGACTTACTATAAGTAGTAAGTCCCTAGCCAAAGAACTACACAAACTGAATATCGTCTGGAATACTGACCACTGCCGATACTGCCCTGCCAGAAATGGAAACTGACCAAACTGACTTACTAAAAATAGCAAATCTGCCAACTGGGACCCTTAAAACCAGGCAGCAGCTCATGAGGGTCACGATGATGAGCTGATCAAGCCACTGCCAATACCTGCTAAAAAGGGGGTCATCACACTTGAGCCCCCTTGATGATATGAAGAAACTTTATGCGCGATCATTGGCCTCTATTGAAAATCTCAGACCAATTAAATTGCTAAAAATCTACCCACACCACCATTTTTAGTGAAAACCAAACATTTTGAGATTGCTCATTTTAAAACACCAATCAAATTTGTTGTAACGGTTCATAAGTGATAACGGTTCCTTCAGTGATATCTCTATTAGGGAGAAAAATCCTTTGATATGGCATCTAGGAGGCAACGTTTTAGTCTTAGAGAGATGGCTTTTTTGAAGATTTTGTGCACTATGTTGCAAGAGAGTTTGGTCTAAAATCAAAGAGAGTGTGGAGCTGCATTTTTAGGAATAGGAGCAATGAAAGTGTGATTGAAATCTTTGAGAATTTTCCTGGGTTTTTTGTAGACCTCCACAAGTTCACAAACATCTTTCCTAAAATTATGCTAGAAGTGTTGAAAAAAGCTTGTTGGGAAATCATTTATGTTGAGGTCTTTATCTTTTTGTATTGAAAAAAGAGTGAATTTAACCTCCTCTTTTGTGAATGGAGCCATGTGCATAGTGATTAATTGTAATGACCCCAACTAGGGCCTTACTTAATTTGCCCTAAAATTCCCAACTAGGATTTGGATTGTGCTTGGGAACAAGAGAGATTTCAACTTGGTCTCTCTAATGTTCCCAATGGTTAACATTCATCACTATGCATTTAAATGAGATTAAGGAACAATCATTGATTCATAATACATATTTAAGCTCTAATTCTTGACTTCTCTCCTAATCACTAACCTTAAGAAGGATGGTAGAATTACCGTGCTCAGGTACAAAAACAGTCTCCAAGCAAGCTCCCTCAAGGCTCTTACCCATTTTGGGACCTACCTGTCATTTGACTGAAATTACTCTGCCTATCCCTTCACAAATTCCGTATCCTCTTAAGTGTATTAGCAAATGATTAAGGAATTGACTAAATATATATTATTACCTTATATGTGTATGTGTGTGTAACATAGTGATATATATATACATATAGATATAATTTGGATTTAATTATTACTAACAAATATGAATATAATATATATATGTATTAGACCATATAAAGGTCCCTTATTCCTAATAGAAATTAAATGTAACATTTTGTAGATCAATATTAAACAGTCTTACCCGAGGACGTGTTTCCAGCATAATTTGACCCGTCCCGTAAATAGGGACGTCCCGGAAACTCGAAAACCCGTCCCCTGATTGTCCCA
This sequence comes from Thuja plicata, assembly GCA_018584345.1. Classification (NCBI taxonomy): domain Eukaryota; kingdom Viridiplantae; phylum Streptophyta; class Pinopsida; order Cupressales; family Cupressaceae; genus Thuja; species Thuja plicata. Next base: position 804,114 of record MU224845.1, on the reverse strand, counting down.
TAAAATTAATTTAAATAATATTTGAGTTTTGATAATTTGTTTGACTTCCACTCTCTTGTTAACTCTCAATTTAAATTATTTAACACAAACATTATATGTTAAGGTTCTATAATGTATACAAGCATGCTTTATCCATGCTTTCATATGAATATTTAAAATTTCCCTATATATTTTAAAATTTCCCTTCATTTTATATAGTCATTCCCACTGCCATCCCCTGCCGTCCCTTGCTCCGGGAAAAAGAAGTCCATCCTAGAAACCCGTTTCCCCATCCCCTGCCCCCCCATTCCAGAAACCCGGGGTGACATAGGTATTAAACTCATAGATATGTTACAGCAGAATTGCTGTCACACAATACTTGCCAGCAACATAAAGAAGTCATCTCTTTTCATCTCTCTTACTAGCGAAGAGTAACAAATATATTTCATACTTTCTTACTCTTACCCATCTTATCAGTCCTAATTGTATTTTATGATTTGTGATCTTTCCATTCAATCAGCCGCATTATATTTTTAATTCCCTGATCCTTCGCTATGATTAGTATAAGACTATTCTATATTCCATTTATACCCTACTATTCAATATCCCCCGCTGAAGTGAGTTTGAGTGTCCTTATATATCTTGTGATTGGGTATGATTGGTTGTGTTCTCAAAAGACACATCTCATATCTATTCATATTCACTGCTTTTCCTTTAGGCCAATCGCACCCTTAATGGTAGTTTTTAAGTTTTATTATTGATATGTTAATTTTCGTTATCACCATCCTTAATTGGTCATCGTCATAATATATATTAATTCCTTATTAATCACGTTACAACATAATTATCTATGTATCTACTGCCTCTCTAATCGTCTACTTCTGAACTTGATGGTGTATGATTGTTTCGTTGACTAATAAACGCTGTCCAATATTTCAACGTTCTTTCATTAATTGTCCATCGCTGTTGGATCGCTGCATAGGTTCATATTGCAGCATACTTTAATTGACGTCAATCCTTCTTATCGATGCATAGATAACATGTCTTGCTTTGCTTGTATCTTATTCAGTCTTTCTATTCAGAAGATTGAGACAATTGTAAAATACATAATCCCTATAGATGTCTAGTAATATTCCAATACTCCTTATATGTTACATTCTAATTCTTGAATATTACTTTGCTTTCTTTTTGTTGTTAATAAATCGCTTCTTATGGCTAATCAATATCCATTCCCATTGCTACGGTGATGGTATTGCAGCCATCTCAGTATCCTGGTATCGATTGTTCATTAATTCTAGTAATACCAAAGTTTTGTATGCCTTCTTTGACTGACCCATACCATAGGCATTGATCTGAAGTTATACCAATTCTCTTGGTGGCGATATTTTTATAAATCCATTATTGTCATTGGTACCTTCCTCTGAGTTGACTTCCTTTATCACTCGTATCATTTTTGCTTCTATAAATATGTTTCAATATTTAATTATAACTTATTAAATCTTTTCTCATCTCTTAGGTCCCAAGTTGTGAAAACTATATTATGTCATATTATAATTTGCCAATAATATTACTCTTATTTGCTGACTTCCGTGATTACTTTTGCACTTACGTATTATCCATGGTTCTTGAGCTGTTGATATGAAATCATAGCCATTACTATGATTTATCCTATATAGTATTGCCACTTTATCCTTGTAATTTTATTATTTTATATTATAATTATAATTATTTATTAATTTATTATTTTTTTTATACTTTAATTTTATCATTATTATTTATTATTAAATCCTATATTAGACAGGGGACATCACATTAATGATGGAATTGCCTCTAAAAGAGAATTTTGGAGATTAAGAAAGGATGAATCTGGGGGATTGAGAAATATTTCAAAAATACTCATTGTCGAGTGGATAGATGTGATGACCCTCTAAATGACCACCTGTCAATATTTAATATTATCACTGTACAATGTATATCTCAATTATTTTGTATTCAAATATTCTACAATATATATTTCATTAAATGAATTAAATATTGTTATTCTTTACAATGTAAATTTCATATATGTGTCAAATAAAACATAGTGTATTGAATATATTAATATAATTAATATAATACAAATTAAAATATGTTAATATATATACAACTAAAATAATGATATAATTAATATATATTAATATATATATATAACTAAAATAATATATATTAAAATATATACTAATATAATATAAATTAAAATATATTAATATATAAAATTGCTGAGTAAATATATTAATAAGGTATTAATATATACTAAAATATTAAAAGAAAAAATATTTAAAAAAATAATAAAAATAAATAAACGCCCCCCTAAGGAAGGCTGCGACTATAGTTGCAGCCATTAAGACTGCGACTAGATTTGCAGCCCTCCAAAAAAGGGCTGCGCTCAGTCTGTGGGAGGGGACGTGACTCCCCCTCCCCACACTTATATAATGAACCATTTGCTGAAAAAGAAAAAAAAAGACAGACAGGAATAAGGAAATACAGGGATAAAAGGAAATACGGAAAGGAAGGAAATACTGTGTGTGTGTGTGTTAATTTCAGAAATTTCATTAATGGATTATTAAGAAATTTAGTAAGAATATTTAAATGATAAAAGTTAATATTTGAATATATATATATATATATATATAAGCATTTCAGATTTACAAATATAATCAGTGCAAAGAATAGTTGCATCAAGGATGAGTTAATGAATTAATTGATGATAATCTTATGTTGAATTATGAAAAAGGATTGGAATTAGAAATTCCATCAAACATTGAAATTAAAGGGGATCAGGACCTTGTTGTGCTAGTGTACACTGATGACTAATGCATATGCGAAATGTGCCTTGGATAGGGACAGCCCCTACCAAGAAGAGGAATAAACCAAATAATGGTTAGCCTAGTGCCCTGAGTGTTGCGCTCCAGTGGACGACGGCAAGATTGGGCCAAAGGATTATA
>MU224845.1:776766-797090 GCA_018584345.1 Thuja plicata | reverse complement strand
ATGAGAAATAGACCCTCAACATTAAGTCACTTAAGTTATAATATAAAATTATATTATAACTTTATAATATAAGCTCAAACTTTTAATATTTATTTTAGCCAAATAAATATTAATATCTCCATTATTACTCATCATTTTTGCACGCCGTCTGAACTGGGAGCTGACATAATGAATCTGCATACGACCATACCCCTTTACTAAAAATAGCAGGGGTCTATCTCTAACATCTCCGACTTACTATAAATAGTAAGTATGGCAAATGGAGTCCAAATGATATCGAACGAAGGCCAAATCCATAAATCCCTGAATGTTGGAGATGAATCAATCCTCAGAAGACCCTCTAACCATCCTCATTAGCTTACGAGGGACAAAATAATAGGCTAATCCCTCAACTCTGATGCTCATGAAAAAATGGGGACATTACATATATTAGTATAATAAAGTTCCTAAATAAACAAGGCATGTGGAAGATTGAGGAATATTTGCAGTCACGCCCATCTACAGCATGGAAATGAGAAGGATTGAAGAAACTGCAAGAACTTTAATAAATTAAAACAGTGTAAGGTAGATAAAAGATTCAAAATAAAAAATGTCGGGAAAGATAAGAATGATTGTCAACAAGATATGTGCAACCCATGGATAGAAGATGACATCCTAAGCAAAGTTGACTATTCTACTGAAGAACACCACAAATTCTTTTGAATGCAATGGTGGGAAAGCCATTATAAACAACATTCCAATGCACCAGTTCTTATCAAATGAGGTCATATTAAAATTGGCCATGTTATCCAAATAATAGGTTGGAGACCTTTATAATTGGGGCAACATAAAGTACTAGTAAGCCAGCCTATATTTTTAGGTGAAGCTTCTTTTTTAACTTTTCTATGTTTGCTTGAAAGACTAACATGCAATTTGAATAATAAGCTTTACAAGGTTGAAAAACTGCATGAATTTGAACTTGATAACACAGACTCCCATACTTTTAGTTGCCCCAAGCTTCCCCATCCATCTTCATTTGTATAAAAAAATAGCGCTTCCTTTCAGACACTTATTTAAGCTCAATATCATGTTTATGTTCAAAGAATTTATATGTTCTATACTTTTGTCCTATCATCAATCCGTAAGGGTCAAATTATTACACTATTAGGATAAGATTGAGTAGCCCAACTTTCAAAAAACTTTCTTTTTAAGTATTCTTTAAAATGTAGGGCATGACTAACAATTTTTGGGACATTCAAGTTATGCAATTGAGTTTCTTGAGGATCCTAGAGATGTCCTAGCGTTCCCTCAATATCCCCATCAAGGGTAACTGTGGTTGGGGGGCAGCAATGGAATCCTCTCTCTGAGGGAGATGTCTCCTATATAATAGTAGTGGTGCTAGCATGATGGACGAATGTTTCCCTGCTGTCTAGGTTTCTTGGAAATGTCCTTGTCTCCAAAGACAACACTTTTTTTCGAAGGAGACACATCACATTGAAAATCTTGCTTGACAAGTCACAATTTCTATTAAGAATTCTTATATGTTGTTTATTCAATTTGCTTGTTTGAACTTCATTTGCATCTCATCTTCTCTTAATGAAGGGTCCATGTGGAGAGGAGCTATTTTGAGTGGATAATTTTGCAAGTATTGCCTACATGGAGGGATCTTACTAGAGGAGTTACGTAGACTCCTTGATTTGTGCTTTGATCTTCTTGGAGGATGGTGCCACTTGTGGAGGATGTGATATGACAAGTTACACCAATTTACTTTGCATTGAATGCCCTTGATTCCCTTGGGAGAGTGCAACCATGTGAAGGAGGAGTTGCATTTGACTATCTTGGTCTTTCTTAAATTTGGTTATCTTGGTGCCCTATGATGAAGTTATAAAAAGAGAAGAAAGGAGCTGAGTTTGGGTTAGCTCCCTTATTGTTTCTTGGAGGTTGACGATGAAGGGAGATGTTAGAGACTTCATTTGCCAAACTTAGTGTAATGTCCCCTTTTTTTTGAGTGTCACCTTTCAAAGGATTAGCCTATTTCCTAACCCTCATAGGCTAATGGAGTTGTTCAGAGGGTCCAGTTGGCAGAGTTGGAGGCCAATTCCCACTCCCGAGGTCAGGGATGCTCAGGATTGCTCTTTGTTTGAGTCAAATCGACACACTTACTATTTATAATAAGTGTTTGTTTTGGGTAAGTCAGAGTTTCTATCTTTAGCAGGGCACCTGGGCAATTTGCTAGCAATATGGAGTAGTTGTGACATTGACGGAGCTTCTAGTTTGGGACTTACTATTTATAGTAAGTCAAATTATGGTTAGAGCTATTTTTGGCAGGGGTACCCGGACTCATGGTATGCACAGTGATTAACTCATTTGTCTGTTGGCTAAGTTTCAGGGACTTACGATTTATAGTAAGCCAATGGATGTTACTCTTACTATTTTTAGTAAGGCAGTTGGATTTACAATGGATACAATGGTTAACTCCCAGGTTCAATCAGATATCTTATGGGTGCACAGTTTGTCAGTGCATCAGCTTGGTGATTGATATGATAGCTTATTTTACGTAGAGAAAGGGGGTGAATCTAGTCTTCCTGTAGATTTGCTTCCATGTGATGTTCCTTCTTCAGCATCACTAGTTTTGGCATTGAGTTCAATTTTGCAGACTCTATTGATCATACAGATGATGTTGTCTTTACAGGAGTTAGTTGGTGACAACAGGGACATTACACACATTTATTCGCGGGATCCCGATGGAGGTGTGACTCCCTTTCAAGTGGAGTCCGGTGAGCTGTTGGATGCAAGATTGCTTGGGGACAAGCAATTTCAGCAAGGGCGAACTGTAATGTCCTCATTTTAGTCGGAGTCAGTAATGGTGTTGTTAGCCCATCATTGCGACCCTCGTGGGATGATGATTTGGTTGGAGGGTTTGATGCAATGTATTTTCATTGCCAGTGTTATTTGGCACCAGGATCCTACATTTATATTCCATCGTTTGTTTCTTTTTGAGGAACTTACTATTTATAGTAAGTCTTTGGATTGTCAGTTGCTATTTTTGGCAAGGTGCTCAGGTGGTGACTCGGGCAGTGAGCATCCGGGTATTTAGTTGGTTCCTTGGTTGAATTATATGAGCTATTAATTGCATTAATGATTATTAATAATAATCATTAATAATAATAATAATGATAATAACGTTGGTAAAGCTTATAGTTTGTTTGGTAAAGTTACGAAGTGGTCATTAAATGAGTTATATCATATGCTAGCGCCAACTGAGTGAAGGGGGTTATATTTGAATATTATATTTCAAATGTTTGAATGTTATAAACTTCACCACCTTTAAGTCATGTGTAGAGTGAATGAGAAGCCTCTGGTTCAATATGCCTTGAAGGAAATTATAAAAGCCTTTGTGATGTAAATTGAACCATAAATTCTAGATCCATTTTGTGATTGTTTGTGAAGAAGAGAACCAAGGGTTTGCAAAAAGTTTTGTTCTTGTAGAATTGAGAATTCTACCAAGATTTGCATTTTGAATTGTCAGATTGACGCCAATGGATGGTTCATTCAAAGCCATCAATGTGCTTGAAATTGAGATTGAATGGTGAAATTAAAATCGCAGGTTATATAAATAAAGATTGTCTCAGATTGTGTGTGGAATATCCGGCATTCAGGGATCAGAGAAATCACAGCTACTATATGGTTTGCATTTGACATTTATAGCAGCTGACCCAAATATCTTAGCACGTGGGTCATAGCTGGGGGTGCTGTTTGCAAGAAGGGGTTTCAATCTGAAAGGAAAGCCTAAGGCTGACTCACTCTATTCCAGCGACCAAGGGAATTGTACCAGCCACAGCAATTGGTGATCAGATTGGTTGAATTCCCAGGGAAGCGTTTATTCCAGGTTCATATATATGCAATTAGATTGTAGTCAATGCATGTTTCTACGTTGTTAATAAATTCAAGAGATTGTGTTGCAAAAGATTAATTGGAAGCCATAGAAAATTATAGTAAACTATTTTGCTTGTAATTTGCTTTTCCTAACATAGTTATTTCAGTCCTCTTTTATTCATAGAAAATTCAGGCAAAAAAGCATATATATTGCAAAAACAGAAAAAAATTGAATAATGTAAATAAAACCAAAAAATTCTATCAGCAGTTCAGAGTTTTGGGGTTTGATCCAGCAGGGCTCTTACACCCTCCTCCATAGTTCCTTTGATTTCCTCCTTTTTCCTCGTATGCAGATCGTTCCAGGTTTTTAGTGTAAATAGAAAAGTACCAAATCCCTGACCTTCCTCGCATCTTTACCTCTTACTTCCCCGTGAACATCCACTCCTACCATCTTGATACCATGGCCCAAGAGATGGACATTTCTCTAACCACTACTTCCCATAGAATTAGGGTGGTGACGGTGATTCAAATGTAACCATAAAGATTGGCTTGAGAGATAATTAATTCATACGTTCTATAAAAAATTTCCTTCTTGCTTCCAATATATAAATAATACATATATGCTACGCAATTATCAAAGATTAAGTTGTTTTTTCTTGAAGTGGAAACCTTATTAATAGTTATAGAACTCCCTAGGTAAGAGAATATGCATAATTGACATGCTCTCTCTCTCTCTCTCTGTCTCTCTCTCTCTCTCTATATATATATATATAGATATAGATATAGATATATATAATGAGGAAGCTAGGAGGTTGTTCCATTTAAATCATTAGAATGAGATCTCAATAAACATTCATATTAACAGGAAATTAAACATCTACCACCCCACCATGGCCAAGGAGACTAAGACTATCCTAACCAGAAACCTAATGACCAGTTACTTAGCTCTGGATTCCTGCTCGGATGGCAATTCCGACCATCACTGTGTGTTCACATCCCTTACTCTGGTGATGCTCACAGGATGGGTCTCCCCCTGCATCCGCTAACAAGGAAGGATTAGATACCATCATCATTATAAAATAATTTAGTAACAAAATGAAAATATACGTAAGTCATTTGTAATAAAATCCATTATATCTCTTTCCAAATATTACACATATGAAATTTAAATCATCATATAAATATTAATTCATTAACAGAACAAAAAATTTACATTAAACATCCATAATCATAATTTATGAACCAAATAACTGAAAGTCACATGACTGTTTAACATCAAATTTCACATGAAATAGTTATTACTGTTATTTAAATGGAAGGTTCACAAGGAAGGGATGTAACAAAGAGCACACCCTATCTCTTTATTATCCTCCTTTTGCCTTCATTTTGGTCTCTTGGCTATTGACACAATCTTTGGATACGATTTAGCTCTCTTTCTTGATGATCTTTACATGCCCCCGACATACTATCTCTTTTTTTGGTTGCTTCTTCCATCTGCCATTATTGCCCATGTTGGAGCTTCATCTCTCTTCCTCACTTTGGAAAACCTTTTGCTCACAGTGTAGAAGGGGGGTTCTTCTCTTTCACTTCCACTTCATCTTTGATCTTACTATAGTGTTTAGAGTCTTGTTCATTTGTAGTTTCATTATCCTTTTTTCCAATCTATCTTGGTTGTCTGTGGAGGTGGAAACACCAAAATGGTGGCTTAACTATGGCAAAGCCTCTTATAGTCACAGCCACCCAACATTTTAGGAATAAGGACAATTTTATGCTTGATTAATTAATTATTCCATTTAAATGAGGAATAGACCTTCTGTTGTGTTAGAATATAAAGCTTACCTTTTGTAATAAAATCATTGTAATGATATTATCATGGTATTAATCATTAGTACGTAGAATCTTGGACAAATAACGCATTTATTTATTGTCAGCTACATCTTCCAAACTCTATGTAAGGAGATGAACCTCTTTGTACTCGTGACACCAGTATCTAATAGTATTATATTGTGTCATTAGCTCTTTTGCTGAATATGTTGGAAGGCGCCTTAATGATTCCTACCCTTGAGCTAAATAGCTTAAATGCAATAATGATATTTTTTCCTTAGCACAATGATCTAGTGGTGTTTGGAGGGACAGAGTATCTTAAGTGCTACATAGCAAAATATTGGAATAATGATTACCAACCACCAGAAGATGGTCTTCGAGGGAGGTTTGGAATGGCAGTATTGCTTTACATGTAAGTGATGGTTGGACCAAACTGCGATGCTACACTTGCTCACCATATTCCCTTTCTTGGGTACTTTGTGCATTTTTCCCTACCCAATTAATAACAGTTTATTGTCTGCATGGACAATCAAGTATAACAAGGAAGTATGTAACATAAACAATGAACATTGACAACCTTGAGATGTCATGTGTTCTCTTCCTCTTATCATATTTGAATAAACTTAGTAGGTGTTGTTAGGGTTGAGACTGGTCTCGGGGCATTAATACAAACCATCGCTTGATTCATTGTATCAAGTGCTGGAATTTATTTTCTTTTTAACCTTTCGTGTAGGGTACACTTTTATTTATTTCCCAATATTTGCTCATAAAGCATTTCATACATTATACAGACTTGCATTTTTTCCATTCATCTTTAGTGTGTATATATATGTAACTTTTAGAATTGGTTGGTCATATGGAGAGCAAGTAACATACTCATATTTGTTCTTTTATGGATTGAAATTGTTCCTGAAGAAGATTGTGTGATGATGATGTATGTGAACCTCGTTTTTTGTATTTATTGTTATACTGTATTGACAAAATTAAGGGATGGCTTGTTATGTTAGGGTGCCAGGCTGAGTTAATTGTTTTTGGAGATTGATTTATGAATGACTGTAGATATTGTTATTAGTATATTGTTTGTCAGGCTTCTATTGACTTCTAACAAAAGTGATTTATCATTGTAGAGGGAAGTTGAAACGACACAGTTTATGCAAATAGCACCATGGTTGGGAATACTACCTGGAAAGGATGGCCAGGCGCAACAGGTTCTTGCAGAAGATGGAAATAGTCCTCTTATAAGTCTTTTCAAATCTGCAACAAATGCAGTCATTTCTCTTCCAGATTGTTTAAGCCCGTCCTCTTTTCTTACAATGTGCAAACAAGCTGAAGCTGCTGGTAAATATATTATATTTAAACAGAATGTGTAGAATTTATGACAATTGCAGATTCATTAGCCACTGCTATTTCAGTTCTCAATCTTTTTAAAATTTTAATTAGTTTAAAATTCTAAATCGGATTTTTATAAAGTTTTGCCCTGGACCATAGCCATATAAATTTCAATCAATACTCGTACTATTTCCAGGTTTGCTAATATCGAAGAAATTAGTTGTGAAACCAACAGGATTTTCCTAGTTGCTGTGATATAGCATCTTATAGCAATACTTGCAAATGCGGGTATGAACACAAAGAATGCTCTCCCTCTCCACCAAATCATATAGAAGTAGCAAACATCCAAAAGATTTTGGTTGCACAGTTAGGCTGAATATAAATTACAAACGACAAAGCGAGAAAAAATATATATCCTGTATTTTATATCTGGGCTGCATGGATATCCTAAACCATTCGCCAAGGGAAAATGCATGCTAGGATTTACATAATTATCTTTCAAATTCTGAAACCTATTCCTAAAATCTGAGATGTTGTAAATCACAAATCTGCAGTGGTAAGCATTTGCAAAAGTTTGTCAAGTTTTATACATTTGAAACATCCTTTCTTTTAGCCATGAAAAGGCACTAGAAAATCAAATGTCTGAACCAAGTCGGAGTCAGCACATGTCTCATTATTTGTTGTTTCCAAATCAGATCAGGCTGGAAAATCACTGTGCTTCAAGATGAGAAATACCTGAGATAATCAGGTAAGTGCCATATGCATAAGTGCTGCTATTAAGATTTCGTTTAGCAGCATTAACATACTGTGATTAGGGGATAAAATAACCCATAATGGACTAATTTTCTATATGATGAGCTATAACAGACTTATTCTTTTGTTGAAATAGTCCTCTGTTATACTGGATTAGTTTTCCCTATTAAATGAAGTCCTCATTTCCATAAAGAAGTCATTTGCTTTAGGGATAAAATGAACAATTTTTTGCATTGCATCTTGTGAATGTCCATAAGTTTTAAGGCCCGTTTCCTATAAGGGATCTTTCAGGGATGTAGAGGTGAGATGGAAACATCCCCCCACTGTTCCCAATCATCAAAAGATTTTGGAAATGTTTCTGAAATGACAATTTTTGCAGGTATGGCAGGGTGGTATTACTTATAGCCCAGTCAACATAAAAAACAAATTCAAAAAAAAAAAACTGAAAAGGAGGATAAAGGGGCACATGAGGACCACCACACCCCTTTACACCAGCCCTAAAACTAGGAAAGCAATGCTAATAAATAAAAGCAAAAATCAAACTCATTTTGCCATTTTCCATATTGTGAAAAAGAAGACAAGAAAAGAGAATAGTAGTGAGAAGAGAAGAGAACAACGAGAAGGCAAGATAGCTGTCATGTCCCCTTTTCTGAGCAATTAATTAAATTTAATAATTTAATAATGAGCTGCTCAAAATAGCATTATTTTATTAACAAAATGTAAGTAATATTTAATAATTGAAGTAAAGAAGTTTTAACGATAATATTTCATTTTATGGGAGCCTAGTTCAAAAGGAATTTTATTTTATTAAAAGTAATTTTAAAAAGATATTATCCAGAAAAGACTGCGGGAGGTTATAAAAGGAGGCTGAGGAGGCAAAAGGCATTCATTTTTAGTTTATTTATTTCTCTTTTGGGGGTTTGTGTATGTGGCCAGATTTCTCATCAAACGGACAAAAACCTCAAAGGCAATGCAGTTCCAACCAATGATCGATGGTAAGCTGTATATTTTGGAGTTGGGGACGAAAATTCTCAGATGTCCTTTAAGCCATTTCATCCACAAGTTGTCATTATGCTGAAAGTTGGTAATTGAAGATTTACTGGTACAATTTAGTCAATGTTTTGTAAACAAAAAATGATTTTCTGAGGTTTAAAATTTTGCTTGCGTATTGGGGCTAATGAGTTTGGGTTTATACAACAGGCTTGGCCAGCATATCTATTATTGATGCGAGTGAATTTTATTGTTTGTTGGATACAATATTTTATTTCAATGCTGCAACCAATGAGAAATTTATATTTTAAAAGATTAGATATAAGGGAGGTGCAGGGAGTTTAAATAACCAACACATAAAATAACGAGGCCTAGATCTTTTAAGTGAGCGTGACATCAAGATGTGGGACTCTAGATTTTAACAGTACTGAAGATAGAAACAGATATTTAAGCTACAATTCAAAAGAATGAGGTTGCATTGAGTATTCCAAAAGGCACGCAAAGCTCCAAGAGGTCGTGTAAGGTGTGAGGATGTGTGAAGAGTGTGGAAGGAGATTTTAGGAGCAAATGCAAGTCCACTTTGGAACAAAAGGACATTGTTATGTTTGCCTGAAAGTCTTAGGAAGTCATGACAGGTATGTGACATGAGTTGAGGACATAGTTTAAGGGATTGGGAGTGGTGGTGGATCATTTCATCAATGAGGGCTCCCTTGGAATGGGACGTGAGAATTTAATAGCAGGTTCACAGAAGATGTGGCATTTTGAAAAACACTCTTTTAGCTAGTGCACATCATATGGAGGTTGTTAGCTGATCAAAAGCATCTGTAGGTGCTTTTCTAAGGATTGTAGCAATATTGGGAGAGAACATGAGTTATGAAAGAGTAGTTTGTGCATTGGGATTGCCATTTTGGATCTTTGAGATTGTTGGGAGGTATGGTGTTGGGTTGGAATTAGTTCATGTTGTCATCAAGCATTTGAATAAGTTGAAGAGCGAGGTCAAGAAGCAAACATCCATATATTTGAATTATGAACAGCAAGTTGTTACACTTTCCATTCGTTATTTTCAAACATATCCAATTCATGGGAATTGATGGTTGTAATGCCTTGAGTTTTTTTAATGAGTTGTGAAATGCTTATGCTTATGCAATGCAATTTGCAAATATATTCCAATACCATTAAGCATATTATTATAAACAATTATAGTCTGAAAACTAATCTCCAACAACTTGTTTGTCAAACAAAAATTGTGAAAATTGACAATTTGTTCAAAAAGAATCAGTTGGGTTTATTACAATGGTATCAGAGTTGTGCATCTTGCCAACCTGAGGGATTATCATTGGATGATCATTTTCAGATTGCTTCAAGTAAGTGACGAACACTTATCCATAATAGTTGCTTGTAATGACCCCCGTCATACACATGATCAAGTAATGTCATCATCACAGAAGATGCAAACATCACGAGTATTGACGTGATAAGCATGAATAGCCAGCAAAGCATTAAAACAAGTCCTGATCATTAAAGGAAGATATCCGATTGCTATGGAGTATCTCTACATATTACAAAACCTAGAGCAAAAATGGGAAAGCATATCAATGGATTTCATCACTAGACTTCCTAAGGTCCAAGGAAAAGATTGCATTTTTGGAATGTCCCACCTGATGGCGTACATCTTTGAGGACACCCGTGTATGGACTATCCAACTCTCGTATGGTCTGGTTAACTCTCTCCTCCATACGGAAACCACTACTATTCGTACAATTCCTCTGTTGTCCCCTTGCCCGTGCGGTCAACCCTATGTCATGCGGTGGTGTGTTGGTGTCATACGATGACCAAATCTCATGTGTACGGTGGGTATGGTGATCCACTCTCACCTGTATGGTAATATGAGTTAACTGTACGCAAACCCCACAGTATTTGTACGACAACTTTGAGAGATAGTCGCAAGTATGTATATAAATGAGTTTTGTGGATGATGTCCATGCATGTACGACTCCACCTCTCCTAGTACGGTTCCATAGTATTGTGCAGATCAAGATATTGCAACTGTAGAATGGAAGTAATTCAATCTTCAATGCAACTATTACTATTATTGCCAGAATATATCGCAGATCAACACAATAGGGATGAAAGGTTGATACTTGGATAGATAAATATCTATATATCTCAAATTACATCAGGTTTGGACAATATGCAGAATAGGGTGAGGAGTTACTCCCACCGAAACTACAAATACAAAATAGGGAGGGTCTTGTAGTTCCGAAATTGCAGAAGTGCTAAACTCCAACTAGAATTTGCAAATACAAAGGAAACATATAACTCGCTATGACCAACTACAATGCCAAACGCAGTCTTATAAAGGGCTCTGGGAAGTTTCCCGAAAGGTTACAAGCGGGTCGACAATAGTTTATTACTTATTATTAAATTAATTAATTAAAAGGGTCTGTAAGATATTATTATTAAATTTGAGACCACTTAATTAATTAATTAAAAAGGTCCGTAAGATATTATTATTAAATTTGGGACCACTTAATTAATTAATTGAGTCATTTAATTATTTCGGGGACATTACAATCCTCTCGTCCCAAGAATTGCTTGACCTCCAGCAATTGCAAACTCGGATGCTCCAAGATTTGTTCGCTCTCCCATGTGGCAACTTCAATTGGCAGATCTTTCCAACGGACTAGGTACTCCTTGATGGTGCGTGATCTCAGCTTCCTCTCTCTGACATCGATGATCGTTGTGGGCTCCAATGCGATTTTTCCCTCTTCGTCAATAGGCAGAAGTTCCTTGGAGACCGCAAAATGTTGATTGACCGCCTTCTTGAGGTATGAAACAAGAAAAACATTGTGAATCTGACTCTCGAAGCTCCAACTCGTAGGCAACTTCTCCCACTCTCTGTACCACTCTGTATGGTCCATAGAAACCTGGCTTCAACTTCTCGGCACCACTTTTCTTCAAGGAAGACTGTCTATACAGTTGTAGTCAGAGGTAAACCAAATCTCCCACTTCAAAACTCCACTCAACCTTGTGCCTATCAGCATACATCTTCAGCTGATTCTGAGTCAGTTGTAGGTTATCCTTGAGAGACCTAAGGATATCTAGACTCTCCTGCAACCTAAGTAGCCGATCCTGATTCTGGTTCGGATTCGGATCCAGATTCAGATTCGAGGATTCGACAAATTTTTTTGGGGGCCGGATCCTGATTCTGCAAGTATATATATAGACATTTTTGAAATATATATATATATATATGTATGTATGTATGTATGTATATTCATAGATTCCATACATGTAACATGCTCATTCATCATTAGTTCAAAACTTCAAACTTCAAACATATAATGATAATAATAAGAAGTTCAAAGCGTGATTCTCATAAAATGATAAATCCGTAATTGCCAATATATGATTATATGATATATCATGTTCATATTTTGCAAAAGTCTCAAAAAGTCATTACATGATGAACAAAGCAAAAATGGTGAAACATGTTTGAGAGATGAATGGATGACCTTCAAATGACCAAATGTATGCTTTACTAGTTGAATTAGGATTTAGAGGCGTTTTAGTTTTAAAAAAGAATAATAAATTGGCATGTGTGGCCCATTTTTGGGCACCCACATGCTTGCATTTCTTCTGATTCTGCTTGTATTCCGGCAGGATTCTTGACTAAAATCTGGATTCTGCAATGCAGAATCCACAGATTATCCAGATTCCAGTCAGGAATCCTACCAGAATCTAGGCAAAATCTGAGCAGAATCAGGATCCGGATCGTACCAGAATCAGGATCCAAGGCATATCAGAGGGATCCAGTAACATAGCCTGCAACCAGTCCTTGGCCCTTGGTGCACGGTTGTCGCCCAATGCTAGATCCATGAATGATGAGGCCTCATAACCATAAAGTGCCTTGAATGGTGACATACCTATAGACATGTGATAGGTAGTGTTGTAAAAATGTTCTACTAAATGAAGCCAACAGATCCACTCTTTCTGTTGTGTTGCGACGTAGTTCCTTAGATAGCCCTCCAACCACTTGTTCACAATCTCCATCTGACCATCCGTCTGCGGGTGGTAGCTTGTACTAGGTGATAACTCCGTACCTGCCAAGTGAAATAGTTTCATCCAAAAAGTGGCGAGGAAATGGCTAGCCCTGTTGCTGTCTATGTTCCGCGAGAGGCCATTTAAGCATAACACCTCTCGGAAAATAACTCCGCCACCTGAGTTGCCTAAAATCCCGTGGGAATGGCAACAAAATGGGCATATTTGGTTAAATGATCCACCACAACATAATTGCAATCCTTCCCTTGCACTCTGGGAAGTCTCGTGATGAAATCCATCGAGATGTTTTCCAATTTCTGATCTGGTATTAGCAAAGGCTGAAGAAACCCTGCAAGCAAGGTATGCTCAGATTTATTCTATTGGCAAGTGGAACATTCCCTCACGTACTGTAGTACATCATCTTTGAGGCCCTTCTAAGTGGATCTCTCCCGATTTTGCCTATAGGTCTTGAGGTACCCTGGGTGTCCTGCCAAAGGTGAGTCGTGAACTTCCCTCAAAATCTTCTCCTTCATCTTCGATTCAGGTACCAAATAGATTCTATCCTTGTAGTAGATGATATTGGCGACCACCTTGTACATGTCATCCTGTATTGACCATCCAACAATTGGCACACAAATGTATTTTTGGAGTACTCGACCAACAAATGGGCCTTCCAATCTACAGAAATCTGTGACAATGAACATATGGAAGATCTTCTTGACAGTGCGTCAGCCACCAAATTATTCTTTCCTTTCACGTACTGAATGTCAAAATCGTATGCTTGGATTTTGCTCACTCACTTCTGTTGCTGCTCTTTCAAGTCCTACTCGAGAAAATATCTTAGACTGTTTTAGTCTGTCCAAACAACGAATTTTTCTCCAATGAGATATTGTTGAAAATTTTGCAGTGTGCATGATTGCGAGCATTTCCCTATCATAGATTGAGTACAGGCATTTGGCTACCGAGAGTTTCCAACTCTCGAACACGATGGGGTGACGGTCTTGCATTAACACCGCTCGAATGCCTTCTCTCGATGCATCGCACTCCAAGACGAAGGGTCGAGTAAAGTCTAGTAGTGTCAGTACCGGACACGTACTCATGACTTCCTTCAATCTTTCGAAAGCTTGTTGTGCCTGCTCATCCCAATGGAAAGCTCCTGTAATGTCCCCAATTTCGTGAGTGTCAACTTTCAAAGGATTAGCCTATTTCTTGACCCTCATAGGCTAATGGAGTTGTTCAAAGGGTCCAGTTGGCAGAGCCAAAGAACAATTCCCACTCCAATGGTCAGGGATGTTCAAGATTGCTCTTCATTTGAGTCAGTTTGGCACACTTACTATTTATAGTTAGTGTCTATTTCAGGAAAGTCAGGGTTTCTATCTTTAGCAGGGCGTCTAAACAGCTTGGTGGCAATGTTATGATTCAGTATCATTGACTGGAGCAGTTATCCAGAGTCTTACTATTTATAGTAAGTCATTGTTGAGGAGTTGCTATATCCGATAGGGGCACCCAGGGTCATGGTATGCACAGTGATTGACTTACTTGTCAGTTGGCTCAATTTGGGAGACTTACTATTTATAGTAAGTCAATTATGCCCATGTTATTTTTAGCAGTGCACTTGGACTTGGTATTGGCAAAGTTCATCAGTTAACAAAATGGAATGAGTTATTGGCTCAAGCCCAAGGTACTAATTATTAATAAAGTATCCTCTATTAATAATTAATTGTTAAAGTTATAATATAAAAAATTTATTTAAGTGGGGGCCAATTGACACATTAAAGTGCACATCATTAAATATTATTTGACTTTATTATTAAAAGGGGTTATTTAATGATCATAAATTCAAATTATAAGTGCATATGAGGAATAATGTAAAGTGCCAATATAAAGGGATATAAGTGATTATTAAAATATACTTTATATTATTTCATTGTGCACCAAATGGAGGGAAATATAATTAAATATTATATTTCAAATAGATCAAAAGCAAGTGCAACAAAAGCTAAATATTTTTAAGTTATGAGAAGTGTATTTGTGAAGATACATATCTATTTCTCTTGGAGAATTATAAAAAAGCCAAGGCAAGAGAAAATCCATTCATTCATGACTTGTGCATTTTCTTTTGTTGATTTGGGTGAAGTGAAGAAACAAGGGTTTGAAGAATTTCAACATGGTGGAATTGTGAATTCTACAGAGGCTTCAGCACTTTGAATTGGTGGAACATCCAACTAATTGTGCAATCCAACGATGGCTTTATACAGAAGCCATGTTTGAGATTGATTGGTGAAGTTTTGAAGATTTTGGACTAGGGTTTGAGCATGCGTTTGAAGGTTTATCAGCTTCAGATCCTAAATATATTATTTGCAATTATAAATTAGATTACAAGCATTTGTTTGTTGAAAATTCCTCTGTTGTTGTTGTTCATCCTTTCAGAGGGTTTCCAAGCATGTAGTACCTATGAGCTCATTAATTGTAACTAGTAGATTTTCAAGGTATTATTTTGATTAAAAAGCAGCCAAATAAGGGGGCTGACCTGTTTACAGACTCAGCCAAAAGCTAAGCAGGAAGAAGCAGCACCACAAGAAGTGGCGACGGACAACCAAAGATCACCAGAGAAACACGCTTAGCAGCGAACCAAAAAGGAAAGCTCAAGGCCAAGGAAGGCCACAAACACTGCAGGAGTCATAGAAACCCATAGGTAGCATCCGCCCACCTCTATAGAAGCTAGAAACCACCCAGAAGGGAAAGGCACCATAGCACAATCCCACACACCAAACTCCATTGGAAGGCCAAATCCATCCAGCCCATATCTTCTCAGACGCAAACCATATCCCCACCTCCATAGAGGACACGTCCACCTCCATAAGGATGGCGAAAGAGAAGAAGACCCGAATGAAACCAACCTCCAGAGAAGACAACAAAACAACCCCCAAACCAGCTACAAATCTTAACCAAAAACAATCAATCAGAACTCACCCTTGAAAACTTCCAGTAGACAAATGATCATAAAAACAAGCAAGAACTCTGTTCATAACGCCCAAAATGGACGGTCTACCGTAGGTAAAAGAAAAGTTGTACCAATCAGTAACAACCAGCAAAACAACTTCCAAGGATCGACCCCAAACAACCTTCCAAAGCTAGAACATTCGCAACAACAACAAAGACTTAGACAATACCTTGTATGGTCCCAGTCTAAGACAAGATACTCTCAGACGCAGGCAACCATAACCCTTCCCCCTTAGCAGAGATAACAAATCTCGAACCCTGTTTGAGAGATCGATCCCTGACCCAAATCCACACCACTCCTGGAGCAGGGCCGTTCAAAAACAAAGTTTTCTTCCAAGCACCCGCACCTCTGTAGCCAAGGATCTAGAGGCTACTCTTCAAGAAAAGACCACAACCATAGAGGCAAAATAGCCCCTCCACCTTCAGCAGCACCATCCACGACACAGAGTTCGTGCCCCTAACCATACCACACCTGTAGGACCAAGAGAAGCCCACAGTTCGAACGTAGAGAGGAAACCAGTGGGCAAGCTTCCAAACCTTGACGCTCTCCCCCAAGCATCTGAATGGGGCAACCAGCAACACACAGAGCTCCCGATCCTGCTCCCTACCCCGTCTCCCACTTGTAGGAGGTCCGTTCAGCAGCTCCACCCTTCTCTCGCATGGCAGAACAGAGTGAACAGTTGGGCCAATGAAGGCAGGGCCAAACAAAGTCTCGCAGGCTAAGTAGAGCCAAACAACGCCTCTACCACCGCACAAAACCTTAGTCAAACACCTCATCCCGTTTGCATACTTCCAGCAATGCGGAAAAGAGGGCAAGAAGGCCGGACAAACATAGCCAGTGCGCCTCCAAAAACCGTTCCCGCATCCCTCAAGATCTTTAATGGCGACAGGAGTGCCACAAACACAGCCAATCCTCGACCTAACCGGCACAAACAGGTCTCCCAAAACACAAAGGGAGCACCTCGAAACAGACTCACGCAAGTCGTTCACCCAGTCCCCACCAGCAAAGCCAAGGCCCATGCATGAGGGGAAGGAGGAGAAAACACCATAGTGTGCAGCAAAAACAGTGCCCCTACACACCAAAACCGGAATGAGCTCCAGAATCCCCCCAAACCAATGAGGGCCAGAGCCAAAGCGGCAAGGCCAGAGCCCATAACAAAGAGGAGCAAACCAAGCACCCTCCACTTCATAACCACCATAAGATGCAAGCCGTGCCAGGAGCACCTTCCAGAACTTCTCAGATCTGCCAGGATCATCCTGACCATCGTGGTCTACCTCCTCAGAAACCCCAGAATTTGAAAAATTTCCCCTCCCACTCACACCCTTGCCCATCGCTGTTATTTTCTGGGTATTGTTGTTTTAGATAATAGGGGTTATTTAATGAACTGGGTGTTCGATATATTGTGAAAATTCTGAGTATTCAAGCTGGTATAAAAATCTGGAATTTCTAGCTCTATATTTTCAATGCAATTTCTATTTTGAGTGGGAAAAATTATTATTGCAATATCTTTTATTTGTTGCATTATATTGTCATATCAAACATTGCAAATATACCACATTCATTCATCAAAGCAAACACAAACAAAGCAGAAAATTTGTATTTACAAGAATCCGCTTGGAGAGGGTTCTTACAGTGGTATCAGAGCAGTTTCTTGTCATCTTGTTGGGGTGGTAATCATTGAGCTCACATGTTTGTTTTGAGTGTCCAATACTCTTACAGTTATCTCAATTATGGAAAAATCCAGGAGATTAATTAAACAGGGAAACTAGTTGAACAACTTAATGAAAGAATTGGATAAGATTAGACAAAGTCAAGAAAGGATGGGTGAATTGATTTCAAACCGAGTAACCATAGACAGTTTAGCATGGTATGTGACATCCATTTTTAAGGGGTCTACATCACAAAACAAAAAGGAAGAGAAACAAGAGGCCTCTACAGGTGGGACATCTAGAAATGTTTACAATTAATTTTCAGCAGCTAGTGGCCAGCATGCAGCTGATCCCATGGAGATTAAAAATCAGATTGACATTAAGGAAGATGTTAGGCACAAGACACTTCATGATGACTTCAAGATTGGGGAAGAGCAACTGATGTTTGAAGATGAATCAGATGTATTAAAACTACATGAAGATAAGGTTTCTTGTGATGTTATGCATACGTATGAAAATCTAATAGAGGCCCAAGATCAAAAAGTGGATGTGAAAGTTGATCCTTTTCTTAGGGGAGCAGCCACTAGTGTTTTGACTATTCATGATGAAAGAGACTTTTTACAAAGTCATGTTGTCCTTACTGATTTGTTTGAGGATTACCACATGGAGTCCTATCATTCTCATATGATAGGAGCTTGTGATCATGAGGAAGCCAATTTTATGACATCAACCATTGATGGCAGCGGTAATGATACTTTGCATCAGCATGAGATAGTAGTGATGACACATGTGCAGGATGGTACCAGAGAGTTGCCACATGATCGCACTTAAGAATTGGGTACTATTGATGTTTTGTGTGATGTGGATTCATGCTACAGTGAGTCTGATTTTTCATATCAGAACTTAGAGAATGAATCAGAAAATTCATTTATTAGCTTTGGGTCCTAGGATCATACCATGGATGGACATACAGTTACCATGGAAGAAGAAGTGTGCAAAGATACATTTGGAACAACAGCTTCTACAATATCTTTTGAGCCATTCTATGAGGTACATAGCTGCAGTACCTTGGTTGATGATGTGTGTGCTGATAATAGCACACATGATGTTATTGATCACAAGGCGAGCATTACGGATACAGCTTCATATTATAGTGCAGACCTTGATTCAGAAAGCTTGCACGGGAGCCATGAATATCAGAGACATCATTTTGCTGGGCAACTGAAGGTTAATGATAGGATGATTGCCTGAGCCATAGAGCACTTTGATGTTGCTCGACACATGTTTGCTACCTATGGTTGGAGCACTCTTGTGACAGATGAGCACTATGATGGTAGCCTTTCCCTTGCAGAGTTTCATACACTTCGAGAAGCCATTAGGATAATGAAACAAGATTATTTGCAGCTATTGGCTGACAAAGACTACCTTCTCGAGTGATGTTGCACTTGCTATGATGCGCTAAGGGGAAAGGAAAATGAGGTGGATGAGGTCACCCATGAGTTGGGAGTGACTAGGGATTCATTGGAGAGAACACAGTTGGCCTTTCATGAGTCTTAGTCATTGATTGAGGAGCTTACCGCGGAGTTGAGTCAGGCACAGTGTTCACCGACTACAGGCACAGTGTAGTTGGTGATGACCTTATACCCACGGGTTATAGTTATGAACCAGTTGAGGATGTAGCTACTGTTATCACAGTTACAGGTGCAGTTAATTGTCATGTCCCCTTTCTAGAGTGGACATCAGGGACGGAGGAGTTGGCCTATCATTGGAGTCTCGTAGGCTAGTAGAGATGGATAGGGACTCATTCAGTGCATACAGTGACCGGATTTTGGCTTTACAGGTAATTTGGAGTAGTTCCTATATTCTAGGGGATATCCCTAAATTTTAGGAGGTCGTGATAGTTGCCAGTCGTGAGGTTATTCATGACCCTTCAATTGGTTTTAGTTTCAGGATGACAGGATGTGTTCCCTAGTTTCTAGGAGCATCCCTGGATTTTAGAGAAGGGACTGCCAGTTCACCCATCTCGTCAGGTTTCAGTCACAGACAGGTGACATGGTCAATTTCATGTTTAGTGGGTTGATTTGGGCTATCAGAGGCAAAAGGGGAAATATTTTAATATATTTAAATATTTCCTAAGTTAACAATTAAATAATTTATAATAAGGCTATTTATATAGCCATTTCGGAGTAATAAGGGAATAATTGCTTCATTTGGTCAGGGATGCCTTCCGGTGATAGCTCGTTTGAAAGGTCTCGAATTATTATAAACTATTTTCACTATCCGGGGACCTTTTGGTGCCTTGAGTTATAACATTTTAATAAAGTAATGTTTTTCCTATAGCATGGACACCTTTATTTGGGAAAATATTATTTTAGTATAAAGTGCTAAGTGTATTTCTCCTTTAGGGTTCGATTTTCCCTTGAGAGGAGTTATAAAGAGATGGAAGCTTAATTGCTGATTACCTTTTTACATTTTTGAAACTCTTGAATTGTGAAATTGCTCTGGAGGGCGATTTGTGGCTTGGGACGAAATCCTCAAGTCTAGACTGTTGGACGCAAACCTCAGCAAGTCTCTGGTGATTGGATTGGTATTTCATTGCATTTGGATTGACAGAGGAAGTGATTGATTTGGTATTGGCATTGCAATTGTGGGAGAGAGTTACTTTCAGCTTGGCGGCCAGCTTATTGCCTGCAGGCATTTCATTCCAACAGCTCACGTGGGGTTTAGAGAGCCCTTTTCTCATTATTGGGCAGCTTAGCATTCATTGACGCTTTGGTGGGTTATTTACAGCATCTTCTTCAGATTTGGGGCACACATCAAGCATTCCCATGTAGCTGGCATTTATTCTTGTGATGGACAATATTGTATGTTTGTTCTGA
>MU224845.1:749770-774601 GCA_018584345.1 Thuja plicata | reverse complement strand
TTCATCTTGACTGCACAGTGATGAGTGCATATCACTCCTCATTTAGACCGTTGGGTGATGATGAGATGATTCATCGGTATGAGTTGGTTGGACAGGGTTATGCCATAGAGCCATTGAGGGAGCCTACAGGAGTCCATCTTGATTGCACCTTGAGGAGTACACTCCACTTCTCATTTAGTCCACTAGTAAATGATTGGGTGGTACACAGGTGGGAGTTCGCTCCAGATTTCTACTATCCATGGTGCGGTAGTGCACTTCCATCTTCAGAGGATAGAGTTATTGACTACAAGGACCTGACCCAGCAGTTTGGGTGGGATTGTTTGTGGGACCAGATAACAATCCGCCGTCATGTCGCTCAGTTTCCGACAGAGGTTATCACCTCTATGTCACAGAGACTTCATCCAGAGACATGGTTACAAGATGGGGTGGGAATTAGCAGGCATGATGTTGTGGACGGTAATCACAGTGGTGGGAGTTTCACGGTGACCGCAGGGAGATTTGTTGTTGATGACGCTTTCCACTATCAGTATCTTCTCATGACAGACGGATGTGGGTTCAAATTGTGTTGGGATCCAGGTGTTGTCTCGTTTGACGCTTTCTTTCATAGGGATTTTAGTACGATATCACCTTGGTTGTGGGAGCACTCCCATCCAGTGTGGGATCCTGGTATCATCCTATGCAGTGCATTCGATTGGAGGATTCTTGATGAGTTGCTTCATTCCACACACCTAGGATTTTATATCATAGTAGTGCAGCAGTTGTGTGAAGCCATGCATCCCAGTTTGATACATGATTCAAGGATCAACTTTCAGCATACATACGCTTACGCGTGGATGAGTGACATAATTAGTGCATTCACCTTGATCTTGAGACGACTATGTGGCGTGCATGACAGGGTAGCGATAGCACTGTTGATGGGTGACTTCATGTTGCTTGATTCCAGTTGGGTCGATGGTTACCCTAGTCAATATCATCCAGTCTTCCCTAAGATGGCAATAGATACCCCAACACTTCAGGAGTATGAGATTGTAGAGAGATTTGTCTATGGGGTGGAGACAGGTTATGGGGTATCCTTCTTAGAGTGGCACTATTGAGACCACTTGACTGATACCGTGTTTGATGTTGGTCTGTGTTATGTTAGCAAGCTTGGATGGCTGTTGGTATGGATTGTGTGGCAGGAGGGGTTCTGTTCGTGTTGGGATGATTCGCATGTGTGGATCAGCCACTCTAGAGGTCTCAATGACAAGGGTCGAGGGTATGCTTGAGTCATCTTTGATGGTATTACATCTCTCTTTGGGTCAAGTAGCTATACCCCTACTGATTGGAGACTATATATGCCTTGACTCCAGCTGGATTAATGGTTGCATTGACCAAGTCCACTTAGCATTTCCAGAGTCTGCATTGCCTGTTACAGTGTTTCAGCCGTATGAGCGATCAGAGAGTTTGATTTTCTCGGCAGAGGCAGATTATGGGGTGACTGTCATGGACTGGTACAAGTTTGATTTCGCGTTGGTTACTGATCCGAGTTATGGCAGAGGAACAAAATGGCCAATTGTGTGGACTCCTGGTCACGAGGGCAGTCAGGGTTGGATACTCAATAGTGATGACGTGATATACTTCACCTCTATCCCATACAATGTGAACTATGCTTTGATGTGGGATCCAGGCAGTGGTTTTATGATGGCACTTGCACTTCAGGGGGTGATGAGTTGTTTCTGACATTAGGGATAAATCGTATTTATTCAGAGTGGAGCAACAGATGCAGTCAAAGTACTGCATGCGGTATAGACGATATATTTGGGATGGTGGTGATATATTGTTGCATTGCTTGTGGACAAGCGATCTCCGGGAAGGGAGGATTGTCATGTCCCCTTTCTAGAGTGGACATCAAAGACGGAGGAGTTGGCCTATCATTGGAGTCTCGTAGGCTAGCAGAGATGGATAGGGACTCATTCAGTGCATACAGGGACCGGATTTTGGCTTTATAGGTAGTTTAGAGCCAGTTTGGAGCAGTTCCTATATTTTAGGGGATATCCCTAAATTTTAGGAGGGCGTGATAGTTGCCAGTCGTGAGGTTATTCATGACCCTTCAGTTGGTTTAAGTTTCAGGATGACAGGATGTGTTCCCTAGTTTTTAGGAGCATCCCTAGATTTTAGGGAAGGGACTGCCAGTTCACCCATCTCGTCCGGTATCAGTCACAAACAGGTGACATGGTCAGTTTCATGTTTAGTGGGTTGATTTGGGCTAGCGGAGGCAAAAGGGGAAATATTTTAATATATTTAAATATTTCCTAAGTTAACAATTAAATAATTTATAATAAGGCTATTTATATAGCCATTCGAAGTAATAAGGGAATAATTGCTTCATTTGGTCAGGGATGTCTTCGTGTGATAGCTCGTTTGAAAGGTCTCGAATTATTATAAACTATTTTCACTATCCGGAGACCTTTTGGTGCCTTGAGTTATAACTTTTTAATAAGTAACATTTTTCCTATAGCATGGACACATGTTGTCGGATGTAGTGTAAGGTTGCGTCGGTTGGGAATTAGTTATGTCCGGAGGCTAGGGAGTTGCGCACGATTATCAACCGGCGCGTCCCTTCGGACCTTTATATACTTGTATTACCTTCGGGTAAAGCATCACCGATGCGGAGANATGTTGTAATCACTTGACTTGAATGAATAAGAACGCTTGTCAAGTGATTACAACATTGTCTTCGCATCGGTGATGCTTTACCCGAAGGTAATACAAGTATATAAAGGTCCGAAGGGACGCGCCGGTTGATAACCGTGCGCAACTCCCTAGCCTCCGGACATAACTAGTTCCCAACCGACGCAACCTTACACTACACCCGACAACAACACCTTTATTTGGGAAAATATTATTTTATTATAAAGTGCTAAGTGTATTTCTCCTTTAGGGTTCGATTTTCCGTAGAGAGGAGTTATAAAGAGATGGAAGCTTAATTGCTGATGGACGAAATCCTCAAGTCTGGACTGTTGGGACGCAAACCTCGGCAAGTCTCTGGTGATTGGATTGGTATTTCATTGCATTTGGATTGACAGAGGAAGTGATTGATTTGGTATTGGCATTGCAATTGTGGGAGAGAGTTACTTTCAGCTTGGCGGCTAGCTTATTGCCTGCAGGCATTTCATTCCAGCAGCTCACATGGGGTTTAGAGAAAGCCCTTTTCTCATTATTGGGCGGCTTAGCATTCATTGATGCTTTGGTGGGTTATTTATAGCATCTTCTTCAGATTTGGGGCACACATCAAGCATTCCCATGTAGCTGGCATTTATTCTTGTGATGGACAATATTGTATGTTTGTTCTAAGCTTTTCTTGAAGCTAATATATCAGATTGCTGAATGGTTCTTGTATGTACTATTTCAGACTTCAGTAATAATAAGAATTGCAGCAGGATTTACAGTTCTTAAATGCTATTTATTTTCCATTTGTTGTGCAATTGTTTTATTTTCGAAAAAC
The DNA here is from genome assembly GCA_018584345.1 of Thuja plicata. Taxonomy (NCBI): domain Eukaryota; kingdom Viridiplantae; phylum Streptophyta; class Pinopsida; order Cupressales; family Cupressaceae; genus Thuja; species Thuja plicata. Next base: position 771,117 of record MU224845.1, on the reverse strand, counting down.
TCCAAAAACTAGAAAAACACAATTAAAAAACAAAGAAATCAGAATTCAGCCAAGACCATTCAGAGATACCAAACGTTAGACAAAGACTCAAATTCTGAAACATACAGTAAATTCCAAGGTCACCGGGATTGGGGATCTTTCATTAATATAGTTGGGATGGGTGCATCTGTTAAGAGCAGCGGAGAACCACATGTTGCATTAGGTTCTCCTGTGGTTACATCAACTGCGGGAGGTGTTGGTGAAGAGTCAGATGACAGAGCTTTTATTCAAGACTATGACAGTCAGCGCTTGACTAAAGTGGGAGCTTTTTATCGCGACTACATAAGGAGGAGAACTCATCATGACTTCTCAGATCCACATAGAGGATTTGATGATGCATCAGTGTGGATTGGTTCCGAGGTTATACCATCCTTTGTCGGATGGGTATTTGCCATTTGTTATAGATGGACAGTGACTACAAGATGAACTTTAAACTCTAGAATATAGTTGTAGTGTAAGTCATAGAGTTTGCAGAATTTCGGCCTTGAAGTTTGAAATTTGGTAGACCTCAAAGAGTTATTGAAAATTCATTGAAATTCAAATCATATTTTATGGATAAAATGGCATAGCTTTTTAAATAAATATATTTCAAAAAAATGCCCTTTGCGGGTCTAGGAGAATTTTTCTACTTTTTTTAGGGTTCTTCGAGATTTTTTCAACTAGCATATAGACATTATGAATTATGGTGCTATTTGAAAGTTGAACTAGATTCTAATCTCTATAAGCGCGTTTCTAGGGATTTCGCAGGGCTTTGTGTGAGACCATTTTGCAGTCTTGAGCTTCAATTTCTAGGTATTCTACAATGATTCATGTGTGTACTTGTCAAGCAATTCGAAAGCAATGAGTTGAGACCTTTTTTATTGAGGAAAAACGGTGACACTTGAAACACAAAAGTTTTACTATTATTAATTTAGGAATTCATCAATATTAAATATTTTAAAATTTAATACAATTCTTTTTAAGTGCAATATTTCAAAATCCTTAATATAATATTACTTATGTTGTTAAATATTATATGCAAAGTTCAATATTTTAAATATATTAATATAATATTGTATATGTTTAATATTTAATATCATATAATTTATAACTATTATAAATTAAATTTTTATGGCAATTTTTATTATTATATACATAGTACATGCTATGTATGTGATATTCTAAATTAACTTATAATTTTACACTATAAATATGTACATATTTATCATTTTATATGTTTTGTATGGACAAATCCTAAGTTGTGGGTTCGGGTTCGGGTTCAGAGATAGGTTCAAGGAATCAGTTTGCTGGTATGGCAAAATTTTGAAATGGGGTTTGGGTTCGTTTGGGTTCGGTAGTACAAAAACATGTAATGTAATGTATATATATATATATATATATATATAAGCATGAATTAAGATTAGAATGTCACATAGTATCACATAAACAACAAAAACACAATAAACTTGTAATCAGAGCTTCATATACTTAAAGTTCAATATCAAAATATTAAAATATATTACTTTCATAATATATAAACTAGTGTTGTCACTATTACTCAATATTCTACAACCACTAAATTATTTGTCTAGACAATTATTTTTTTAAATTAGATCAATAAAAATATACTTCAATAAATAAGTGCAATAGATACCTATATTTGTGAACCTATTATATATATATATTTTTGTTTTACTTTTAAAGATATATCAGCTAGTATTACTGTATATTGTACAACCAGTAATGAAGGACAAGGACAGGCAACAGTTCGTCGTCATCATATATTCAGCTGCCTCATTTGGGCTTCTCAAATCCACAGATTACAAAAGCTGCTTTGGCCATAGAAATGTTATCATAAACAAGATGGGCCTGTTTAAGCTTTTGAATAATCTTTTTTATTTTCTTGAAATGGTCAACATTGCACGGAAGTTTTCTGCAAAAAAATAACTTGTTTTTCCGCACTTTTTTGCCCTGGTTTGCCATCAATCCACCCTAGTATGCCTAGGTTTGTCTTGAGTTCATCCCGGGTTTGTCATGGATGAACCAGCCCACCTAAGAGAAAACCCTGGTCGAACCGAACCAGGACCCGTACCTGGTTCGAATCGAACCAATACTAGACCCTGGGACCAGGGAACCCGATAACTTAGGACAAATCTAAATCTGTTTATCAATTTTAAACTATTTTGATCATTTTTGTGAATATGTTATTATATTTTTAAAAATAATGAAATTTATATAAGACGAATGTAATCATGAATTAGTTTTTAGATTTTTTTCTCCTTGCCGAGCTTCATCCAAATTTTTATTGTTGCCAAACACAAACATAAACTTGAAACTTGTTAGATAGGGAGCAGTTAATATCACTGATGAAGCTAAGAGAAACTATGACCTGAGGTTTACAACAGTTATTTTTATAGCAATTCATATATTTCATTAAACGTATACAACATCCTCTAAACTTTCCTTTTAAAACCTGGGAATTTGGAAAGCACACATGATAATGAAAGAGAGTGCCAGTATTCAAAAATTAAAATAATTTTGTTGATAAATCAAGTAGGAAACTACGCACACATATAACACATGACACCAAAATTTGATAATGAAACAGAGTGCCAGTATTCAAAAATTAAGATAATCATGTTGATAAATCGAGTAGGAAACTTCACACACACACATATAACACATGACACCGACATTCAATATTCAATAATATCATATTCTTTTATTCAAGTATAGCAGTAATAAAAAATAGAAAGTTTCAATTGCACTGTTCAATGTTTTTATTGTGATGAAAGGCCAAACGGATACAAAATCATAAATGAAAGTGTAATTGCAACATACATTTCTTACAACTGTATGCATTTGTTTGACTTATATATGATTCCACTTTACAAGGTACAACTGCGTGCAATCATGATTTTGATCATTCCATACCTGTATACTCTCAGTTTATAATTGCTTGCACTCTTGCAGTTGTGTGCAGTCATAGAAGTGAACATTGATGAAAAGGGTAAAACTCTATGTTGCCACTCAACAGGGGTACTTTTTCATAATTGTGAAAAAACTGACTGTTAATGATTTACCTTTTGGAGAAAGGCTGACATTTTTTAAGAAAAGATTAGAAAGGGGGACATCTTTTGGTTTTCCCTAGAGTAAAGGGAACAGACAGGGGACATCCCCTGCTGTTGCTGTGACCACCAGCTGGCAATGGGGACAGGGATTCAGGGCTAGGGGTGCAGACACATACCCATGTATCCCTGCTTTTTAATTTTTACTAGAACATATATTGCGAATTTTGAAGCCTGCTAAAGCTCAATGATCTTCACATATTTTTGCAGATTCATTTTACACAAGCAGTATACAAACTGGAAGTGTCTTGGACTACACTCTTGCTTTCATGAGTGCGTCCTTGGATACAGTTCGTGGCAAATGGGATCCAACTCCAAAGACAGGTTTCATAGACATTACCTCATCAAGGGAATTCTCTCGCATATACAGTGGTCTTCAGTTTGTAAGCATCTCCCTTTTCTGGTTAATTTTGACATAAGGTGCATAGAGAAAAAGAACTTTAGATTGGAGATTCTTTTTAATTCATATATGTCATAAGGATTGAATTGGAAATCTTAAAAGATAGGTCAAGTGATACTTATTTCACAAAACTAGTGATAGTATTTATAATATTGTTATGCTCCTAGAAAGGCCATATGGCTGGGGTGGAATATATTTATTATTGTTTTATCTGAAATGATTGCCATCTTGTGTATAATCAAATACTAAATTTCTTAGAAAATAATGCCTCAGATACAATAGGTAAACAGCAAAAAGTGTAGAAGCAAGGTAGCTATATAGAATACAAATCGGTAGAACAATAAGAAGGATAATAGGCAATTTATTTGCAAATTTGCAGAAACAAAAGAAACACGATGGGTTATTGATAAAAATAAAAGGAAATGGATAAAAGAAATCTCACTGTGAAGTTAAATGTGCTGTAAGTAATGTGGACAGTTCACCCTTACACAGTATAAATAAAGAGAAAACAATCGCTCAATGGGGTTCCACAAAGAAATTCTAATACACCAAATTGGTGTGTCACTTGGTAATGATGTAAAAGTCTACATAAGGCTATGTCATTTAATCCACAAAGTAAACAGGAATATAACTTAAGCACAGAATATCAGATACAACATGTAGTTTCCAAAAAGATACAACATGTATTCCATTCCAATGATATGCGAATCAGTGCATTCAACCAAGAGATAGCAATGTCCCAACTACAACCAATAACCAATAAATAATGTATTGGGATGGTTAAGACTACCAACTGCTAGTAACAACCAACTACCAACCAAATGTAGTCAAGAACTAATCTTTCTCGTTACAAAATATAAAAAAGTTTACTTAGCCAACTACAACACTTTCCGACTACATCAGCCCCACTTAAAAAGGAGTCTTCCAGACGACTGAAACAAAACGAAATGCTGGACACAAAAATATTAAACACAATTCTACTAAGAGGGTTGAGAAGATGTCCCTAGCTGCATGGAGGATGTCAGGGTAGAACCATGAGAGGGCTGTTTCTGTAGCTGAAAGTGTTAGTTAGCCACCAGCTCTCCCCTGCAAGCCACCTTCACCGTGTAGATAACCTACATCAAATGCATCCTAGTTTTCTCCAACTCTTGGTTTGTCGCCAACTTCTCGGCGAGCTGCTAACCTTGTTCACCAATTAGGTTATCCTTCTTAGCGAGTTGAGTGGTCACCTCCATCAATAGTTTCTCCTTTTCTTCCAGCTAAGTCTCCTGAACTCCTACCTTCGCCAGTGCCAAAACCCAATTGTCCTCTTGGCCCAACTACTCCATGACTTTTAAATCTATGCAACCAACTCCTTCCTCGCCTCCTCGGCCAGGCAAAGGGCCTAATCACATGACTGAGTGGCTTCCTCCATCAAAGCCTGGTGCCTCTAGTATCAAGAAACAGATCCAGGAAGCATAGCTCCATGCCATGGAACATTCACAATACTCTCCCATATCGGCCTCATACTCTTGCTCGTGGAGGATGCCAAGCATCCAACATCTACTGTGTATGCAAATGAGGCCACCCTTGACAAATGAATCACCAACAAATCTCCTCTTCACATTCCACCTGCATAAAGGCTAGAATGTGCTTTGTTGCTTGTGCTACGATCATGTCCAAGTCCTGAGCGATCTCCCCTATCATGTCCATGTAGGTAGCCACCCCCCTAAGTTGGCACTTGTATAGTTGAATTGTGCCAATGGGATCATTGGGGTTGGGTCTATCCAACCATAAAATAAGCTCATCCCAGTCATTGGATGCAGACTACTCTCAACCTAAAAGTGTGTCTAGTGACTAAGTAGCCTTGCTAGGTGCCTGTGGGGCCATAGGTACAACAGGCTCTACTACAAATTGTGCCTCGTCTTGAGTAGGTATCAGCTTTGGAAGTGGAACCTCTAGCTACTCACCTTGCTGAGTGTACATTATTGGAGTAATTATTGTCTCCTCCATCCGTGCATTCTCCTACCTCCCAACAAGCTCTGAAAGTAGGCTGAGATACTCGACTACAGGGGCAGCCAACTGTCAATTGTCTCCTCTAGCTCCTCCTTTGGAAGTGTACCTTTGGCTGGAAATGTGTGAGGACCCCAAGTCCTCTGCTAATTGTTATGCTCTAATTGTTGATGAAAGCTACTGACGTGTTTTTCATTTTTCAATTTTTTTGTGTTTTTGACATAAAAGCAATGCAAATATAAACATAGATAATGAATGCAGAAGGTAATAGCAGCAGCAACTTCATAGATATTTATTCCTTATTCATTTGAAACCTTTTAACATACATGCATACCCGGAAATGAAATGACTATGGCTCCTATGCTTCTACTAGTAAAAAGCAGCAACAAAATGAATCAATACTCCAAAAAATCAGTAGAGTAGACCTTTGAAATTAATGTCAGCGTGTTCCTCCAAGTCTAGCACCTTCTCTTGAAATTTTCCGGAATTTATTAAACCCTCCTTGCATATAATCGCACCTCTATGCCTAACGCCTCTTTGCAACTGTAAGTGGATGCCAAAAAGCAATCGAATCTGCCCGAGAATGGTGCCAATAATCACCATATTCTAAACCTTTAACACTCCCAACGCTTGGCCCTTCTAACTGCTCATTTTCTCTGAAATTCATTTTCCAATAAGCCCAATCTTGACCTCTGGATGAAGCCAACGGATAAGCTAACTTCAACTGATATCTCACAACCTCAGAAAGCTAATACGATGAAGAAGCTAAGGGCTCCAATGCCCAAAAAGCTTTGGAATTGCAGAAACCCTCATTCCTGTTCTCCAATGCTCAGTAGATACGTGAAATGAGTTTTCAAAATGCCAAGAATGGTTTCGATTTGCCTTTGGAAGTCTTTATAATTCCTCATGAAGTCGAATTTCCCCAAAAAGCATATTAATAACATTAAAAAATGTTATTTCATTAAGACTTAGGGGAACATTTAATATTTCATTAAAATTGGCATTCATAATTAATTCCTCAAATGGCCCCCTTTTAATGATGAATTGACCATCAAGTTATAACATTAAGTTATAACTTATATTATCACCTTTTAATAAATAATTATCATTTAGGCCAATTAAACATTAATAACTTCTCTAATATTCATTATTTCCCAATTTCTTCTAAACCAAGGGGTCAACCACTGCATCCATTGCTCATCTGACTACTTTACTAAAAATAGAAGGGGTCCCTCTCAACCATCCTCCAGCTTACTATAAATAGTAAGTTTGAGAAATTGAGCCCTGAAAACCATACACATGCCAGGTCTGAAACAACTGAGCTCTGGAGTAGAAAAATAACCCATTCTCTGACTAGGTCTTTGCCTGAAAAGACCCTCTATCCACCCTATAATGGTCAACTGATAGGTTAATCCTACTACAACACTTGATATGTAGATAGAAGGGGACATCACAGTACGCCCTTCCTGAAATTGCTTGTCCCCCAGCAATCTCAACTTTGGATGTTGCAAGATGTCCTCACTCTCCCAAGTAGCATCCTCTACCGACAAATCCTTCCACTTAATCAGATATTCTTTGATGACTCGTCTTCATAATTGTTTCTCTCTGACATCAAGGATGGCCTCAGGTACTAAAATCAATTTCCCCTCATCATCCAGGGGTGGTAAAACTACGAAAGGAACAATATGATGTCCTAACGCCTTCTTGAGGCGTGATACGTGAAAAACATTATGGACTATGTTGTGTGCAAGTAAATCTAACTCATAAGCCACCTCACCAACTCGTCTGACAATCCTAAAAGGACCATAGTAGCGTGGCTTGAGTTTCTTTGCACCACTCTTCTTTAGAGTAGACTGGGGATAGGGTTGTAACATCAGATACACCATATCCCCAACTTCAAAAGATCGCTCAACTCTCTTTTGATTTGCATACTGCTTTTGTTGCTTCTGTGCCTTTTGAATATTTCCTTGAGAGCTTTGATAATGTCCTAGTTCTCCTACAAAAGATTCCCAGCACTAGGCACTGTGTTGTCACTCAGCAATAAGTCAAGAAAGCTAGGCGCCTCATATCCATATAATGCCATGAATGGTGTCATTTGATTCGACATATGGTGAGTAGTGTTATAACAGTACTCACAGAGATAAATCCATTTCACCCAAGTTTTCTGCTGCCCATCTATATAATTCCTGAGTTATCCTTCCATCAATTTGTTCACAATCTCCATGTGGCCATCTATATGCGGGTGGTAACTAGTGCTCGGAGTAAGCTCGATCCCACAAAGTTTGAATAACTCCTACTAGAAATGACTCATGAACCGACTATCCCTGTCGCTAACAATACTCCGAGGTAAGCCATGTAGCCTGAATACCTCACAAAAGAACAACTCTAAAACCTATGTAGTTGTATATGTAGTTGAGATTGGAAAGAAATGGCCATACTTAGTGAGTTGGTCGACAACAATTATATGCAATCTCTACCGCCCGTAATGAAATCCATAGATAAACATTCCCCCTTCCTATCAGCAATGGGAAGTGGTTGAAGTAACCCTGCAGGATAACTATGCTCATGTTTATTCTGCTAGTAAACAGGGCACTCCCTCACATACCGAAGAACATCTTATTTAAAACCCTTCCAAGCGAAACATTCCCGCACCTATTTATAAGTTTTGAAATACCTGGGATGTCCTGCCATGGGCATATCATGAAAGGTCCTCGACACTCTGCTCTTCATCTTTGTTCCTGGGGTCAAGAAAATTCTTCCCTTCTTGATAAGATCATTTACAATTGTATACTTGTCCTAAATTGAACCCTCAACTATGCCTGAAGCCCAAGTGTCTTTTGGCATATTCTGCCAAAATCAAATATCTCCAATCCTTTGAAATCTCCACCACGAAGCTCAAATGTGGTCGGCGAGATAAGGCATCGGCAACAACATTATGTCCCTTTGACATAAACAATGTCAAAATCATATAACTGCAGCTTACTGATCCACTTCTGCTGACGATCATTGAGATCTCGTTGCCCTAGGAATGTCTAAGGCTGTTATGGTCAGTTTTAATGTTGAATTTGCTACTAACAAGGTACTGCCTGAACTTGGCCAAAGCATGCATGATGGTCAACATTTCCTTATAAATATTGAAGCTCCTCTCAGGTCATCTAAGCTTCCTTCTTTCAAATGCAATAGGATGCTTATCCTACATAAGAACTGTCGCAATGCCCTCACCAGAGGCATCACACTGTAGCTCAATAGGATTAGTGATATCAAGTAAGGCGAGGACTGGACATTTAGTCATCAAAAGTTTAAATTTCTCAAAACACTCTTGTGCCTGAGGAGTCCAAACAAATGCCCCTTTCTTCATCAAATTAGTAAGTGGTGTTACATGTCATGAATATCCACTAACAAATTTGCAATAGAAGCCACACAAACCCAAAAACCTAAGTTGTCGGTTCGGGTTCGGGGACGGATTCGGATTTGAGAATCCGGTTCGTAGATTCGTGAAAAAAAAAATTCCCATTATAATTCGTATGGGTTCGTGTGTGTGTGTGTGTGTGTGTGTGTGTATATGCATTATATATACAAAAAAAAAAGAGAAATATAGATAACTCTAAAACTAAATCATTTCATAGTATGAATCTATGATGGGTCCCTGTGGATCCTCGAGCATTCACGCGGGGTTCTCAAGGATTTGCACTGGATACAAGTAGGGTTCGGATCTAGACCTGTGGGTCTGTTAGGATCCGCGGGTCTACGGATCCAGACGGACCCACAAGTCCAGATCCGGACCCTGCCCAGATCCAGCGTGGACCAATCCGCGTATCCGGACCCGGATCAGACCTGGACCCAAATCCAAGGTCCAGGGTTTGAATCCGGTAACTTGGCAAAAAACCCATGGAGCTGAGTGAGATTCACTAGAGTAGGCCACTGAATGATAGCACAGATCTTATTAGGATCCATCCGCACACCCTTTGCACTGATAATGTGGTCCCAAATACAAGAACTTTGTCATGCCCAAATAACATTTGGATTCCTTGGCATACAATGATTCCCTGCCAAGAATCTGTAACATTGTATCCAAATGGCCAAGGTGCTCCTCCCATGTTTTATTGTACACTAAGATGTCATCAAAGAAGACAAGTACAAATTTCCTCAACTAAGGTTGAAAGACCCTGTTCATTGTACCCTGGAATGTAGTAGGAGCATTAGTTAGCCCAAAAGGCATAACCACAAACTCAAAATAGCCACAGTGGCACCTAAATGTTGTCTTCTCTTTTCCTCTCTAACTCTGATCTGGTGATACCCCGATCACAAATCTATCTTCGAAAAGAAGCAGGCACCGTGAGGCTCATCAATCAGCTCATCAATTCAAGGGATGGGATGCCTGTTCTTGATTGCTCTTTTATTCAAGACCCTGTATGCCTGTTCTTGATTGCTCTTTTATTCAATGCACATCTGAAAGGTACCATCCATTTTCTTCACAAGTGCAACCGAAGAGGTAAAAGGAGATTTGTGAGGCCTGATGTGCCCCACAACAAGCAACTCCTTAATTGTCTTTTCAATTTCATCTTTCATCCGCTTTGGGTGTCTATAGGGAGTAATCATCACAGGTTTTGCACACTCCAATTCAATGATGTGCTCAATCCCTATGTCTGGAGCTCTACCTAGTGGTATGTTACTGAACACCTTAGAGTGCTTGGTTCTCAACTCTTGTATATTTGGATGCTAAACCAGTTTTTGCTCTCCCTCCTGCAATGGCATCTCCATCTCACAAAGGCTAAGAGTAAACTCTCCTATGTCATGAAGTCAACTCATCCCCAAGACCACATCAATGTCGCCCATATTCACAATATAGAAATTTGCCTTAAATTCATAATTATTCACATGCAAAGGGAGCTCAGGAATCATGATGTTACACTTACAAGTGTAACCATTCACAACTCTCACCCTTATCCCTTCGAACTCTTTAGTATGAATCCACGCCTCACAACCAATCTAGCATCAATGAAATTATTCGTGGCACCTGTATCCAATAAAGTGATAACCTTTTGTCCAGCTAGTACCACACGCATCTTGAAAGAGCCTTCCTGCTTTATGCTAGTGAGACGTGCCTCCTTAAGCTTAACTTCTTTTTCATGTGCATCCATTTTTTCTAACTTTTCTGGCTCATACTCAACCTTTCCTTCATCAGATTCCTCATGATCAGTTTGCTGGTCTGAATTTTCAGATTCAGAATCCTCTTAGAATGCCCACATCACACGACTAGCTTTACCCTTAGGCCTCAAAGGACAATCATGGTTTGCATCATAAGGACCATTGCAGTAGAAACACAACTTTCTTTTGTGTAAATCATTAAGTGTTTCCCTGTCAAATGGAGTTGTTGATTTCCCTTTTTGATCCCCTCTGAAATCTGTTTTTTCTTTATTTTTGAAAAAAGACTTGTTGTCTTTATATGAAGAAGATCCCTTGACAAGAACTTGCTTTGAGGAGATGCAAGTTCCATACTTCTAGCTTTCTTCATAGCAGCCTGCAGTGTCAATGGATCAAAACCTTTTATCCACTCTTTCAAAGGTTCCATAAGACCCTCAATAAACAACACAATCAATCTCCGCTCGGAAATGTCGAAGACCATAACAAATAGCTTCTGGAAATCACTAATGTAACTCTCCAAACTCCCAACCTACTTTAGCTGAGAAGATCTCTAAAATATGTTTCCTAATCCTTCTTATCAAAACGATCAACAAACTCTTGATATGAAGTGATGTGGTCATGTTATAAGGTAACCATCCCATTGTGCCACTAGTCATGTACCATCCCATCTAAATGTAGTGTAGCAAATTTAATTGCATCTCTCTCTGTCATAGGCCAAAGGTTTAAGTAGGTTTCCATCTTATAAATCCATGACTGTGTTGTGACCTTCCCAGTACCATCAAACAGTGGTAAAGTGATTTTACTGGTAGCTTGTTCCAGATCCCTGTTCTGATTCCTTGATCTTCTGTCTTTCCTTCTCCTAAGGTGCTACCTCCTCTTACTCATGAATCTGTCAAAGTTCAAATGTTCCCTTACATCTAGGGGAAGTAAACTCCATTCATCATGCGTTGTCATGACATTATCAGCAAATATCACATCGTCTTCATTCCCAACAACTTATGGCTCATTTTTGTAAGAAAGTGGGTTGTGTAGACCTATCAAAGGTGTCAGTTTGTTCTCTCTGTGCCCTAGGAGTCCCAACCACACTCCTATTGTCCTCCTGGTCATGGTGTTGTCTTCTAGGATTAGCCAACTGTTGTATGGCCGCGGTGATCTGCTGCAATGTATCAACTATACGTTGTTGTCCATCTTGTAACCCTCTTAAATTTTCTCTCACTTCTCTAGCTTCATCTCAGGGTGGACTATATTCTCTTTTGTCACCCATACTTGTACCCTGTTCAATATCCCTAGAAGTTGACTCCTGATGAGTACCAATCAATCCTGACACTGTCTTCCCTTCAGGTACCTGCGATGGATGCCAAGTTTTCATGTATTCTCTTTGATAATACCTTCTTTCCCTATCACTTGGTTGGATTAACCTAAGTCACTGGGTTCGCCGAATTTTGGCCATGAAGTTCGAAAATCGGCGAACCTTAAATTCCTACATAAAAATCGTAAAAATTCATCTAAAATTCGTATGAAAAATGGCGAGCGTTTTTTACTAGGGTTTCTGAAAGACTTTTTTCTCTACTAGTGCCTAACGTCGAGTGAGAAATGTGGAGTTGAAGAGGTCGCGAGACGGGTGAGCACAAAATAGGAGAAATCAACACAAGTCAAACGTGCAAGAACAGCCATTCCAAGCCTGCAGGTCAACACGGCTCCCGTCAATCGTTATTCTACTAACGTTTTTTTTATTCATCAAGTTCAGAATGCCAAAGATTTAGGGTTTTGTATACATTGAAATGAGTGCTCTCCTATCCCGACAATGGAAAGGTGCACTATCGAAGCGATTAAACAATGGTTTTTTATAATATTTAATCTATGCATTTAACTTTTTTATTATATTTATAGGTATTATTTTGTTTTCAATTTAACATTTAAATTTTAAAAAAAAATCTTTTAATACTAACATTTGATAAATCTACCGAAACATTTGATAATTTAAATATTTAGTAGAGTTTAAATTACAAATATATAAAATTTGAAAATTTAAATTATTTTATTTAAAATAAACAAATTGGGATATTTAACTTAACAATTGAAATTTTTTAATATTTTAAATTTATTATAATTTATTTAAATTTAGTATAATATTATTTATTTTAAAAATTAATTTATTATATATATTTTAAAAAATAAATTTATATAAGAACTTAATGACGAATTTTTTTCCGAATTTTTTCCCTCGTCGAATTTCATTCGAATTTTATTGTGGCCGAACACGAACACGAACTCGAACTCGAACCTTGTGACATAGGGATTAACAATCTGATTAACCCCAAAGGGTGGCAGGAAACCGCTCATACCACTGTGAAGACCCCGTGTCCTCTGCTAACTGTTATGCTCTAATTGTTGGTGAAAGCTACTAACTTTTTGTTTTGGTTTTCTGAGTTCAATTTTTTTGTGTTTTTGACATAAAAGCAATGCAAATATAAACATAGATATTGAATGCAGAAAGTAATAGTAGCAGCAACTTCATATATATGTATTCCTTATTCATTTGAAACCTTTTAACATACATGCATACCCGGAAATGAAATGACTATGGCTCCTATGCTTCTATTGGTAAAAAGCAGCAACAAAATGAATCAATACTCCAAAAAATCAGCAAAGTAGTCCTTGGAAATTAATGCCAACGTGTTCCTCCAAGTCTAGCGCCTTTTCTTGAAATTTTCTAGAATTTATTAAACCCTCCTTGTATAAAATTGCACCTCTATGCCTGGCGCCTCTTTGTTACTGTAAGTGGATGCCAAAAAGTAATGGAATCTGCCTTGGAATGGTGCCAATAATCACCAGATTTCAGACCTTTAACCCTCCCAATGCAAGGCCCTTCTAACTGCTCATTTTCTCTGACATTCCTCTTCCAATAAGCTCAATCTTGACTTCTGAATGAAGCCAACGGATAAGCTAACTTCAGCTGATATCTCACAACCTCATAAAGCTGATACAATGAATAAGCTACACTCTCCAATGCCCAAAAAGCTTTGGAATTGCCAAAACCCTTGTCCTTGTTCTCCAATGCTTAGAAGATATGTGAAATGAGTTTTCAAATTGCCAAGAACGATTTCGATTCGCCTTTGGAAGTCTTTATAACTCCTCATGAAGTCGAATTTCCCCAAAAAGCATATTAATAACATTAAAAAATGTAATGAGAAGATAAGGAACTACAATGTCTAGAGCAGGAGCGGGAGCAAGAGCAAGTTTGAATTTGGGAGTGGGCGGGAACAATGGTAGCAATGCGGGAGTACCTGCTGGTGCTGCAGGGCAAGAAGCTGACGTTTCGCTGGGGTCAGCGGGTCAGGAAGAAGATAAAGGGTCCACAAAGCCTTTGGCGGATAGCGGGCTTTCAAGGAATGGAGTCCCACGAGGTAATAGTGCTTCCCCAGATCAAGGACTGATGGATTTGGATCTCCAAGGTATTAGCTATACTTGGACCAATAGGCGTGTTGGCAATGATAATATCCAAAGCAAATTGGATAGGACCCTTATTTCTCAGGACTGGCTCCCTAAATACTATTGTGCTCTCTCCTCGGTTGTCAAAATTGGCTTTGACCATTACCAGTTGGTGTTAGAAGCTAATTCTAATTCTAGTTGCAAAAATTACCCCTTCCGTTTTAAAAAAATGTGGTTAAGTCACCCAGATCTGGAAAGGAAAATAGGTGAATCGCGGAATATTAGAGTTGATGGTACAGCAATGTTCAGAGTCACCAAAAAACTCAGAAACATCAAGGAAAAGATTAAAGTTTGGAACAAAGATGTTTTTGGGGATATCTTCTAGTAGAAGAACTTGGCTAAACAAGAGTTAAATTCTGTTTAGGAAGCTATCCAAAGCAATGGTCTTTCTGAAAATCTTAGAGAGGAGCAGAAAGCCCTTGTTGATTATCATGACATCATATCTAAAGAAGAAACCTATTGGCACCAAAGATCTAGGGCTGTTTGGCTCAAAGAAGGGGACAAGAATACTAATTTTTTCCATTTAACTACTCTAAAACATAGAGCAGCCAACAAAATAGCCAAAATCTCTAGGAATAACAAGGAGGTTAACAAGGAAGAGGAAATCAAGCAAGAAGCGGTCGACTTCTTTTCTTCCCTGTTGGCTGAAGAGAATAATCTTAACCTCAGCAATCAGGATTTATTACTTGAGGCCATCCTGGACATAGTCAACGAAGACCAAAACTTAAAGTTGCAGGCTATTCCTACTGGGAAGGAAATCAAAGAGGCGGTCTTTGCTTCAGAAGGAGACAAAGCTCCCGGTCCGGACAGTTTCCCGATGTTCTTCCCAAGGTTCTGGCAGATTGTGGAGAAAGATGTCTCTTATGCTATGAAAGAATTCTTTGGTAGTAGATGCTTGCTTAAAGAAATTAATCGTACTTTCTTAGTCCTTATTCCCAAAATTGTCGGAGTTCAGTCCTTTGATCAGTTCAGGCCTATTAGCCTCTGCAATTCCTTTTATAAGATTTTGTCGAAGATCTTGACTTCTAGACTGGTGGATATTCTCCCTTCATTGATTGCTCCTCAACAGAATGGGTTCATCCCAGGTAGACAAATCCTTGATTCTGTTATTTTGGTTTATGAAAACATTCATTCCGCTTCTTTGGTTGGTAATCAGGGTTTTCTCCTCAAACTTGATCTGTCTAAAGCTTATGACCGAGTTGATTGGAATTTTTTGAGCCTGGTTCTAAGGAAATTTGGCTTTAATGAAAAGGTCATTCAGATCATATCCCAGCTGGTCTCAACTGCTTCTTTTGTTGTTATCATTAATGGATCTGCTTCTAAGTTCTTCAAAAGTTCTAGAGGTCTCAGACAAGGGGACCCTATCTCTCCTATTCTTTTTACCCTGCTGGCGGAATGCTTGGGGAGATACTTTAAGTTGCTGGTGGACAAGGGTGTTATCATGGGGCTGCACCCTTCTTCCAATCCTCTAATCTGTTCCCATGCCCAATTTGTGGATGATACTATTACCATGGGTACATCTACTGTCAAAGAAGCTAGAGCCATGAAAAAAGCCCTGAATGTTTATACCAAAACTACGGGCCAACTGATCAACTGGAACAAAAGTGCCTTATTCTTCATCAAGACCCTGGATGATAGGCAGGCCAGGATAGCCAACATCTTAGATTGCAAAATCAGTAGCTTTCCTTCATCCTACTTAGGTCTCCCTCTAGGGCTGCATGTTGTTGATTCCTTTTGGAACTCGCTTATTGATAAATTTTACAAGAAACTGGCTAGATAGAAAGGCTCTATTTTATCTCAAGCGGGTAAGGTCACCCTCATTAAATCTTCCTTGCAAAGTTTGGTTATTTATGCTCTCAGTCTATTTAAGATTCCTATGAAATTCTCTGAAAAGACGGAAAGTATACAAAAAAGATTCCTCTGGTCTGGAATTGAGGAAAAAAATTGTATCCCTCTGACTGCTTGGGATAAGGTTTGTAAACCCAAAAAGTTGGGGGGATTGGGGTTAAGGCTAGTCAAAGTTATCAACAATGCCTTGCTGGCCAAACAGATGTGGAGGATCTATGGGGAACGTAAAGAATGGAACACCATTTGCAGACAAAAACCTCTATGATCTCCCTACTATAGAGGCTTTTCTTTCTAATACTGATAAGTGGAAGGTTCTGTTTTTTGGAGGAATATTAACTCTGCTAGAAATCTTGCCAGCAAGGGGAAGACATGGAAGCTGGTTAATGGCCAAAGTATCAAGTTCTGGGATGATCCTTGGTTGATGGATAGGCCCTTGGGTGACAGTCCTGATTTCCTCGACACCCTTAACAGATGCAAAATCAGATACGGCTCTTTAGTTAAAGATTATTGGGTTAACAACAGCTGGGTGAAACTGGTTGGTATAAATCTTGCTTTTGATTGTATTGACAAAGCGCTCCAGGCTCAGTGTATCTGTGATTCTAAGGATGACTCCATGGTTTGGGGTCCTTCTAATGGGATCTTCTCTGTTGCTACGGCCAGTTTACTTCAATTTGACTTTCCTGACCCAAAACCTTTTTGGGTCAAGGCTTGGAAGAAAGCTCTTACTCCTAAGATTGAGATCTTCTATTGGAAATTCATCCAAAATAAATCCCTTACTGTGGATAACCTCAAAAAAAGGGGATTCTATATCCCTAATAGATGTTGTCTTTGTTGTGAAGATGAGGAAGATACTAACCACCTTTTTTGCATTGCTCCTTTTCCCAATAGGTGTGGTCTTTCTTCCTGCAGAAATGGAACATTTGTTGGGTTTTTCCCCGATCCATCCAGGAGTTCTGCCAACAATGACACAGTCCTAATGCCAATGAATTGGTTGATGAAACTTGGAATCTGATGGCACCCCATATGGCGTGCAACATATGGAAAGAAAGGAATAACAGAATTTTTCAGGACAAATCCAGTAATCCTTCCACGATGTTTGAAAAAGCCCTTAGAGGCTGCCATGAAAATCTTTCAAAGGGAAACACGCAGCTTTGCGGAATATCAATGAAACCAAGACTAAGGAGGGTAAACGCGAGAACAGTGTTTGGAGATCCCCTCCCGAAGGGTGGCTTAAGATTAATTTCAATGGTGCCGGCAAGGGCAACCCCGGCTCTGCTGGGTGTGGCAGCATAATAAGAGATGGCAGAGGCAATTTCATTGGTACTATTGCTACTCCTCTAGGAATTCAAACCAATCACATTGTCGAAGCTATGGGAGCTCTTCATGGCCTTCAACTAGTTAAAAAGCTCAAATTTAAAAATATTTGGCTGGAGGGAGATTCAATGAGCATTATTAAGTGTCTTAAGGGTGAAGCTAAACCATCATGGACCATTGACAATGTGATTTCTAAGGCGAAGGATATTATCTTTGAATGTGACCAAGTGTATATATCCCACGTGTACAAGGAATGCAACTCCGTGGCGGACAGCTTCACTAATCTCGGAGTTAAGTCTGATGATGTCACCCTGTGGGAAAGCTTTGCGAATATGAATGAGGACACTAAATCTAAAAGTAATTATGATAAAATCACTCATATAGAAGGAATGCTCTAAGTTGACAAGTGTTACACGTATGAGTACTACGGAGCCTACGGATAGTTATTGGAATTATTGGAGTGGAGGATTTGGCATTGATAACTCTTTATTCTCCCACGCTTTCTGGGTGGCTATTTCCAACTGGTCGAACTTAGTTGAGAAGGTTAACTTGTGCAAGCACTTTCTCCAAATTGAGCAGAGTGAACAGAGTCTGGATTTGAAGATTTACATCATGGGTGGCGATCTCAAAAGGGAGGAACCTGCTGATTGTCGCAAGCCTCAAGGCGAAGATATGAGCATGGTTTGGCGTAAACTGAGGAAGGGAGGCATCACCCCGTTTTTGGAAAAGCTTCATGGGTTTGATAAAACTGTGACCCAAAATTTTTTTGATGGATGGAAAAGAGAGACCGTTATAATGGACGGGAAGACCAACAACCTTTCGGTTGATCGTATTGCCCAGGGGACGGGTATACCCAACAAGGGTTTAAATTTCTATAGAAATAGGAAAATCTCTGATATGGCAGTTAAAATGTTTCCCAAATCTGAGAAGGAGAAGAAGGATTTCGAAGATGCCCGAGCCAATGGGTATATTGATGTCAGCAAGGTCAAGTAAATTTGGCGCAACATCCTCCAGGTGGTTATGGAGTATTTTACGCTCGATGGGCGGTTCACGTGGGCGTAGTCCCACCATTTCATGTTTCTCAATCACTTTAGGTACAAGGATACCATTAACATCCCTTTTTATTTACATAGCTCTCTTATTAAAAGCTTAAAGGAGCATAAGCAGAAGGCTAAGAAGGCAATCCTGCATGAAGGGTTGATTTTGTTGATTTATGAATATATACGGGATTCCATCCCTAACCCTACTGTCAAAACTCCCATTAAGGGCAAGGGGAAACGGATAGCTAAGGCTAGTCCAGAGAGCAGTTCTAAGAAGCAGAGGTCAGTGAAGACGGAAGCTACGAAGAGTAGTCATGATGTTGACAGTGGCACAGAGGACTCAAAGGAAGTGAAAGCCTCTGATTCTCAGAATGAGCAAAACCCTAATGAGGAAGAGGAATATACTAAGGACTCTAATGACATTGTCGAGCCTCAAGACAAGGGTGAGGAAGAGAACAGGGATTGTGAGGAGACAAGTAAAAATGTTGAGCAGAAGAATGAAACTGTTGATATCGTCGCTCTGGATTCTCATAGCAAGAACGTTGAAACCTAGAGTAGGGAGGTTGAGGTCGACGAGCAGAACAAGCAAGAAGAGATTTTGGCTGGGGAGCAATATAAAGAAACAGAGAAGATGGGTAGCAAGGAGGAGGCAAAGTATGTCAAAGAGTCAAAGGAAAATGAAAATTCTCAAGACATCTTGTTGCAAAACCCCCAAAATGTCGATGATTTGGGTGATACGGCCATTCACTACGCGGAGAAGACTACTCCTGAGAGAAATTTTCAAACTGAGGAAGTTCCCATTTTGGATGAGTTTGTTGAGGGCATGAGACACGATTTGCATGTCTCTCAAAACACTCAGGCTTTCTCCGAACAGGATAACGCGGACACCAGTGAGAGAAGAGTCAGAGAATTCTCTATCAAAATGGTCTTTGAAGACTTCAAAGATAAGGAGGAAGTTACTATTGGGGCTCTTCAAACGGCCAAGGCTCAGGCTCTGTATTCTTTCAAATACAATAAGTGGTGCTTTCAAGAGATAAAGAGGCTCTACCTCAAATGCAGGAAGCTGGAAGCTACTAATGCCATCCTTATGGAGAAGCTGGAAAAAGGCCTCAATGAGGGGAGCTTGACCCAAAATTCGAACATCACCCTCAACGATATGCAGAACAGGATAAACAAAATGGAGAGCACTATCATGGACATCCTTAAGCATAGTAGGGACGGTATGTTAGCTCCCATCAGCAATCTGAAAATTCTGGTTAACTTGCTGGAAGGTGGCTTAGGGGAGGACGATGAGCAGAAGAATGATGCCGAGGTTGCTACGGGTGGTCCAAGTTCTAGAACCAAGGCTAGCAGCAAGAAGTCCCCAGCTGTGAAGAAGAATGTAGAAGAGCTAAAAAGCAGTATCATGAGCCTAGATGAAATTCGGGCCAGAATGGATGAAACCCTGGAGGAGAAAGCTAGTATTTTGTATTTCGCCAGCTGATCTGGCGCTTAGGCTGGTTTTTTGTTTTTAGTGCTGGTTTTTTGGTTTGTTGCTGGTTTTTGATGCCCTTTTGTGGGTTGTTCATTGTTGGCGTTCTTTTTTTGGTTGCTTCTACTTCCTATCTTTTGCTTCGTGATTTGTAAAGGGTTTTGGGTCCCCTTCAAAACCTGTTTTTACCAGTAATCAAAACATTAAAAAAATGTTATTTCATTAAGACTTAGGGGAAACATTTAATATTTCATTAAAATTGGCATTCATAATTAATTCCTCAAATGGCCCCCTTTTAATGATGAATTGACCCTCAAGTTATAACATTAAGTTATAACTTATATTATCACCTTTTAAAATTGATTATCATTTAGGCCAATTAAACATTAATAACTTCTCTAATATTCATTATTTCCTAATTTTGTCTGAACCAGGGGGTCAACCATTGCATCCACTACTCATATGACTGCCTTACTAAAAATAGAAGGGGTCCCTCTCAACCATCCTCCGGCTTATTATAAATAGTAAGTTTGAGAAACTGAACCCTAAAAACCATACAAATGTCAGGTCTGCAACTGAGCTCTAGAGTAGAAAAATAACCCATTCTTTGACTAGGTCTCTGCCTCAAAGGACCCTCTATCCACCCTTATTAGCCTACGAGGATCAACTAATAGGCTAATTTTGCTACAACACTGATATCTAACTAGAAGGGGACTTCACACAATGTAATTTAAAAGTAGACAATATGTACTTGTTATTCACAAGCTTTATAGTGTATTCTAGGGTGATATTGAGTATGCAATACAAACATACAAACTAAAAACTAGAGCACAAGGTGACACTATACACGACCACTAGATTGGAGATTTTTTTACTAAATAGCTACATACTTGCATTGTTTAGTTAAATGCAAAAAATAAACAATACATAAACCCCAATGCTATGGTAAATTAAATGGAGGACTCAATACATTGCCACAATCTCCACCTTTGAGCCAATGTGCAATACAAACCTTACATACTAACCAAAGCAATTTAACTCAGCACACAACAAAATACACGTGAAAACAAACATAATAAATTTCATTGAGCAATGAATTCTGGATTTAATGGCTAGGATGCCGGTTCGGGTTCGAATTCGGGTTCGGGTTCGAAGAACCGGTTCGCCGGTTCGACAAAATTTTGAAAAAGGGGTTTTTGGGTTCGGGTTCGTTTTTTCAAAAATATGTAATTTTATATATATATATTACATATTTTGATATTTATGCAACCTAGAAGCATGAGTTAAGATTAGAATGTCACATAGTATCATAAAAACTAAAGTAAACATTTAAATTTGTAAACATAGCATCATGAATCATGAATCCATGATCATACCATTGTTATGTGTATGTGGAGCCTAATCAGACTCAGGTTCTTTTGGCGCGGTTTCCCCCTAGACTTATCTACAGGGGATTAGGGGCAGCGCCCCCAAGCTCGGGGTCAAGGGGCAGAGCCCCT
>MU224845.1:722203-749500 GCA_018584345.1 Thuja plicata | reverse complement strand
TTCTTCAAAATTTAGTAATAGTATTTGCATATAAAAATCGGACCCTGCCCAAGAAATTCGAATTTGGCATATAAAAATCGGACCCTGCCCAAGAAATTCGAATTTGGTATATAAAAATCGAACCCTGCCCAAGAAATTCGAATTTGGTATATAAAAATCGAACCCTGCCCAAGAAATTCGAACCCACAGGCGAACCGGACCCGAATTTCGAACCGGTTCGAATTTCCCAGGGTCCGGAGGGGCCAGGGGCCGAACCCGGTATCTTAGTTTAATGGTAAAACCGTAAAACTAAATCTTGGAGGAATAGTAATTTCAACAATATGCAAGCATGAGAATTACCATTGACTAAAACTAAGAGCAAAAAGACACTTATTTATACTATTTACAAAGCAGTTATTGCATGAAAATAAATGAAATAAATTAATTGCCTCTAATCTAGCCAGTACTTGCATGAGTTGCAAGCTTTATTTAAATATGAGCAAATTTATTGTGCATGATGGTGACACTACTTACAATGTGCACAGTACAGAATCAGAACATTATATGTCAGTGGATCTGTAATTGCATTACCCACGTACATGCTAAAATTAATTTGTACCAATATATGGCAATTTCCTACTTGTAAAACCCTAACATTTTATTATTGAGTCATTACGTTCATGATTTGGTAATTAACAAAAGTTCTTGTAGTTTGTCCTTTGCAAGCTTCAGAAAGCATGTCTATTCTTGGTGTATTGTGAAATATTTTTATAAGTCCTAAGTCCTAACTAATCGCAAAAAATTTAATATAATTTTCACTTTCGTTTATGGTAGATTCTGCATTGCTTACTTTCCAATATATACAATGGTTTATTTATCTGACATTAATGGCCCTTTATATCTGTCAATTTTTGTTCGTTTGTTGTTCAATGCATGTAAACACATTTCCTGTGTCTGCCATGTTTTATTGACATGTTGGCAGAGTTGCTTAGTTTATTAATACTGACAAGGTCCATGTGAACTGCAGATGTTTTGTGGAGAGCCAATTGAAGAGTCAATAAGCAATCAACAACAATTTGGTGATTCAGTGGCGTGGGGAGGCTGTACAATAACATACTTGCTCGGTCAACAACTTCACTTTGAATTATTTGACTTTGTATATCAAATGCTAAATGTTGCAGAGACAGAGAGTGTAACAACAGCTTATCCCACTATCTTAGAACGATCAAAACAAGTACATTATGGACAGGTACCTATTCTTTTGCTTATTCGAAGTCTTGGCAATGTTTACATAGTTAAATGAGCATGCAAACAACTTAATGGGAAAAATCTGCAATTTTTAGTCAATGTAGTCTTTTATTATGAAAACTAGCGTTTCCGTATCATACTTGTGGTTTTCACGCAGCATGGCAAATTTAGGTGTACAAATGTGCTAAACAAAAATGTTTGGTTGAGTAAATCTTCATTTATCTTCACATAAAAAGATAATTAAATAAATTTATTCTCACCTCTACTTTGTGTATGGACAGATAATTGAGAACAATCCTTAGAGTTCACTCCAAGTTATGTGTGTGTTTTCTTTTTTTGTGGAAGTTAAGATGTCAGAAAGGATCATTCCTCATGCAATGTAAAGAAGTTAAGTCTTTTTGTGTGCTATGCTTGGCAACAATAAGATTGCATGTTAACGTGGAAATACTATCATTGTCTCTTGTATCATAGGCTCATATTCTAGCTATTCTGGAATTTATAAGGATAGATTTTTCCTATAAATTTCATGTTTTACTGATTTAATATAAAGACATTACTCTCGAGTTAAATAAAAACGTACAGATGAATATTCTTCCTGTATTGTGCATTAAAAGATGTGAACACTCTGCCATACGTCAAGGTTGTTTTACTGTGACAAGCTATTTTCTAACGATTCCAGCTAGAGGAATATAATGGTGCATTGTGCCATAAGTCTTTATAGTAAAGATTTAAGATTCTCCGAAAGATGTATCTTTTTATTGGAATGAGTTAGTGTTTTGATTTGCACGTTTCAGTTGAACACAAAATAGAACAGCATGTGAGGATAAACCACTTTCCAAATTGGAAGGGGAATTTTCCTGATAGAAAATTACAAAATCCTAAAAACTAAAGACGTGACCTCTAGCTTTTCACACTATTTACAACTTAACTCTTAGGGTTTTGAACATGTATTGCATAAGAAATCAGGTAACTGCTATCTTTTTAATTCTTGGGCAAGTGCACAACGCTTGACAACACTTCCACTTAAGACAAAAGATTTTTCACTCTTTCCAACTAAAAATAGAGATCAAAAAATGTGCGTACAGCACAAGCATTGAATTTGTTTAAATAAAGGACACAGAAGCTTAAGCAAATCATATGAACAAAATTGCATAGAAAGCTGCAACAACTGCACTTTACTAATTACCGAAGCAACAGATACACAAAATCATAAAAATCTTGAACAACAATTTCATCAGAAAAATAGGTACACCAAATTCTAGTCATTCTCCCTTCTAATGCAAAAGGCACTTACGTATAAGTGTGCAAATTTTGCATGAGAAGTAATTTTTCAAAAAGAAAATGTATAGAACCTCTGTGCTATGAATAGTTTGCCTGTGCACAAAGCAAACCTAGTATACAATTTTGTTTGCCAGGATCCAACTCTAAATTAGGAAATTTTCAAAAAGATTTCTGATAAGAATACTGAATATCTATCAATTAAAAATAGATCTTTTAGAAGATCATCTAAAAATGGCCGATCTAAAAATATCTGTTTTAAACTTAAAACTTCTAGAATATGATTATCTCTTTAAAAATAGTGAAAAACTTCTAGAATATGATTATCTCTTAAAAAATAGTGACAGCTTAAAACTAGCTTGGACCATAGATAGCGAATATGACAGCTAGTTCATGGCAATGATCCTCTAACCTTGAATATCACTGCATTTTGTATACTTGAGAGTTGGGCAATGGTACTATCACTCTTTTGTTCCTCTTTTGACGAGCTCTCCTCTTCATTGCTCTCTGAATCAGATTGCTGATCTGATTTTTCTGATGCAGATTCTTTAGCTGAAAAGTACTCGAATTGCTTTGCTTTCGCCTTAACTCTACATTTGTGAGATGGGTCCCTAAGGCTTCTTGCAATTGAAATCACAATTTCTTCCTCTGAAGTCATTTAGCTGCTCACTATCTATGAAAAATTATGGCAGATATATCGCCAATAAATAAACTTATCGCGATAAGTTGGAGGCCGCGATAAAACACGTAAATTTATCGCGGACTACATATCGGCGATAAGTTTCAAACTTATCGCCGAAAAAACATGAACTTATCGCCAAAATATCGGCGATATTTCACCAAAATATCTGCCACAGTCTGCTAATAGGGACTGACGGCCCAAAAAGCAGTTATTTCACATTTTCTTGTTTTCAAATTAGTGTTTGGGAGAAGAAAAAAGGGTTTGAAGGGGAAAAATGATATTTGCAGCGTTTTAGAGCAATTTGCAAAAAAATGCATTGCAAATTAAATTTAAGCAATTTTTAAAGTTCCCGATATTTTTGCCAATAAGTTGCCGGTTTATCTCTGATATTTTCCCGATATTTTTTTTTGCCCTTGGCCATAAGTTGTCGATAACGATATCATGACTGATTTAATTCCCTGTGAAATTGGTTCTTATCTTTATCCTTCTTATGAGGGAATCTTATAGACTGAAGCTTGCTTTTAGAAGTAAAAGCCATATCCCTAGCCGTCTTGATGGCCTCCTCCAAAGTAGGTGGATTGAGGACATTAATCCAACCTCTCAAAGGATCTGTTAAGGCATCCATGAAAAGATTAATAAGCCTCGTCTT
Organism: Thuja plicata; assembly: GCA_018584345.1. Classification (NCBI taxonomy): domain Eukaryota; kingdom Viridiplantae; phylum Streptophyta; class Pinopsida; order Cupressales; family Cupressaceae; genus Thuja; species Thuja plicata. The sequence goes on along the minus strand of MU224845.1, from coordinate 745,664 downwards.
TGAAATATTTGTGACTAACACTGAAAGTCTCTAAAAATCAGCCACATATGTATCTACAAAACCCCACTATTTCAGCTGAGCTTACTCCTTGAAACACAACTTTGGATTGTTCTTATCAAATCTCTCAACAAGCCTCTTTGTAAACTCAATGTAGGAAGTGATCTAATCATGACCCACAGTGATCATCCCATGGTGCTACCACTCGTGTGTAATGCCATCTAAGTGTATTGTTGTATATTTGATTGCTTCTTCTTCTGGCATGGGATTAGGCTGGAAATAAGTATGCACTTTTTGCACCCAAGCTCTAGCTAAATTTTCCTTTGAACCATCATAGTACAGTGGAGGAATTTGCCAATGAATTTCAAAGTCATGGTTCCTGACCTATCCCAAAGAAGAATTACCTATCTATTTATTTAAGGACTTGAAGAATCAATCAAAGCTAATGCAGATGCAGAAATAGTGATTAATATATTTATGTAATTCTATAATGTTATCTTGATTTATTGTTAATAAACATTTAAGATATGGACTAAATAAGGGGGAAAAGGGTTGTAGTTAAGGGAGGACCGCTAAGGACACCCTACTACAAGACAAAGCTTACACATCTGTGAAGGACATTCTTGGTGAATGTTAAAAGGACTTGAACGAGGACATTCATGGTGAGTGTTGAAGCTTGATCAAAGACATTCTTCGTGAGTGTCGAAGCATGATCAAGGACATTTTTGGTGAGTGTCGAAGCTTGATCAAAGGCATTCTTGGTGAGTGTCGAAGCTTGATTAAGACATTCTTGGTGAGTGTTGAGGCTTGACCAAGGACATTCTTGGTGAGTGTCAAATCTTCATCAAAGAAATTCTTGGTGAGAGTCGAGGCTTGATCAAGGACATTCTTGGTGAGTTTGGAAGCTTGATTAAGACATTCTTGATGAGTGTCGAGGCTCGATCAAGGACGTTCTTAGTGAGTGTCAAAGCTCGATCAAAGACATTCTTGGTGAGTGTCGAAGCTTGATTAAGACATTCTTGGTGTCAAGGACATTCCTGGTGAGTGTCGAAGCTTGATCAAAGACATTTTTGGTGAGTGTTGAAACTTGATTACAGAGATTCTTGGTGAGTGTCGGATCTTGATCAAAGACATTCTTGGTGAGTGTCGAGACATTCTTAGTGAATGTTGAAATACTTGGAAGGGAATTAAGGCAAGAGATTCTATATCCCTAAAGGCTCATTCATCTAGGAGCAAAGAAACATCTAACAAAGGAGAAGAGAAGTGCAACGATAAATCAAGATAAGTTCTACTTTTTAAATTGTTCTTAGGATTTTAAATTAAATATTATGATGAAATATCTTCAGATTTGATTTATTGCAGTTCTCACCTCAAGTTGAAATTACCCTTTTCCGGGTCATTGGATTCGAAATGGATATCAGAGTTATAGACACCACTCACACCGAATGTTCGCATTGCTTGACAAGTAATTTTGGGGAAGGGCGGACTGTAATGTCCCCATTCCCTAGAATAGGATTTAATAATTAAATAAATAATAAAAATAAATTAACAAATGAATAAATAATAATAAATTATATAATATATCATATATTATTATATATATAAATCTGAAATTATATACACCACATATATTATCATAATGTAGAATTTAAAATATATTATGAAACATATAATATATTATATATACAACATTAAATAAAATTATGAATCGCATAAAGCAAAGTCACACCTAAAGAGACGTGATGCTAGGCTTTGAACAGTCACAACCATGAAAGGTCTTTCTCCCCCTTGGTCCCACGTAAGTATATAGCAAGGAAGAATGGTTGTACAAGGGATAATAAGACAAAACGGAGAGCCTCTAGTCAGCAGCATTCCATCCAATCAGGATATAAAGAATTTTTCAGTCAGTACAAGCAATACTTCAAAACAAGAATACGATACATACTTGTTGGGGATAAATATTATAATACAACCAGCATATTCCATCAGCATGTTTTATACAATCCAGTCAGTAATTCTGAGAGTTTCAGCAACTATATTATCATTGTCAATAATAAAATATCTTTCCCAGCAGATGAAAAAACCAATGAGAATTAGAGGTTGCAGCATACAATCTGGTACCTCTTCAATCGAATATAATCAGTATCTCTGCATTTGCATACTATCCAGTTTCCACGAAGATCAACAGCAAGGGAAGGACAAACACTAGTGAGGATCATTGGATTAGATCATCAAAATCAGTGAAGAAGAGAACAGCAATAATAATAGAAGGTTAGAGAGAGTCTCCTGAAAAACTCTCTAATCTAAGGGCCACAATATAACCATCAATTGAAGTAATCAAAACCAATTGAACAGCAAAGATAGAAAGGCAGATCAGAACTTAGTTCTTAGTAACTAAGTGGAAGAATCCTCATTTGCAACTAAAAGTACGTCAACAAATAAGGATTAGATCAAGGACATTCTAAATCGAATGTTGCAATTCCCAGTATGGAATTAAGGCAGAGATTAGACATCTCTGAAGGTCCAGTTCTACTCATCAAGGAGCAAGCAAGACTTAACACCAGAAGAGGGGACATTACATTTTACAGACAACTTGATTGATAGTTTTGATTTGGACCTTAAGCTATATTTTAGAGAGTTGGCATAGTCAAGAAGGTGAGATCAGTTGACTCTTACATTTTTGAGTTTTACAAACTCTTAGTCATGGTCACATATGTTTCTAAGAATAGGATGAGTGTTCTATTTATGGAGGAATTGACAATACCTCTTTGTGGTTGGGTTAAAGCATTTGATCCAAACAATTTGCAAGATGCCATCAAAAGGCCTCATAACATGGAGAGTTCAGCAAAAACAAAGTCTAGCCCAAATCATTTCCACCAAAGAAAGACAAAAAACTTTTCCAAAAAACGTGACCAAAGAGGAACAACATGGATGATGAGGTTAGGAATGAACTACAAGGGTTTTGAGCATATGATCGAGCTTGAGGAGGTCTCTAAGCCCTTTATTACTATTTTTCGACATTTGAAGAGATTCAAAGAGATTGAGAAAATTATCAACAAGTTATTGAATATGGGATGTATCAAGCCTAGCTCAAGTCCTTTGATTCTTCAATTATACTAGTGAAGAAGAAAGATGGAACTATATGAATATGCATTGATTATTGTGCGCTTAATAAAAAGACCATAAAAAACAAGTGTTTGATTCCCAAGATCGAGGAGCTTTTGAATGAGTTGTATGGGGCAACCTATTTTTCTAAGATTTATTTTCATTTTGGATACATCAAATCAGATATAGGGAGTAAGACATTCACAAAATAACATTCAGGTGTTATTATGGTCACTATGAGTTTTTGATGATGCTCTTTGGATTGATCAATGCTCCTCCTACCTTTCGATCTTGCATGAACGACGTCTTCAATAAGGTGTTGCGGAAGTTTTTACTATTATTCTTTGGTGATATTCTTATTTACAACAAGACTTGGGAGGATCATCTCAGTCACCTTGATGAGGTGTTGGGCATAATGGAGGCACAAGCACAATCCTTTTTGACCAATGCTTCCAAGTGTGAGTTTGGATTAATAGAGATACTTAACTTGGGACATGTGGTCAGTGCGGATGGAGTGAAGGTCCAGTAAGAGAAAATTCAGACCATATTGGGCTGGCCATGGCTGAAGAAATTAACTAAGTTGAGGGGATATTTTTTCCTTTGTAGTTACTACAGGAGGTTTTTGAAGGATTCTCTCAACTTGGTGCTCCTCTTACAAATCACTAAAAAGGGAGCTTCCAAATGGATGGACAAGGCTCAATGCACATTCGACAAACTTTAAGAGGCATTGGGCACTTGCCCTATTTTGGCATTACCTAATTTCTCTTAGCCTTTTGTTTTGAGTGTGATGCTTCAAATGAGGTATTAGAGCAGTGCTTATGCAAAACAAGCACCCAATTGCTTATGAGAGAAAGAAGCTCCATGATGTAAAGAATATATATGCCATCTATGATAAAGAGATGTTTGCCATCATCCATGTGTTGGCAAAATTCAAGCAATATTTGGTAGGTGAAAAATTTGCAAATAGAACAAACCATAAGAAATTGAAATACTTCTTGGAATAGGACATGAATGAGCGACAACAAATGTGGGTCAACAAAATTCAAGCATATAACTTCTGACATCGAGTATGTGAAAGGGAAGAGGAATATTGTAGCAAGTGCTCTTTCTAGAAAACTTACTATATGCTCCTTGACGGAGATTTCAGCTGATTGGAAGGCTCACCTTTAGTCAAGTATTCCAAAAACACACTTGCACGTGAGTTTATGGATGGCAAGATTTAGGAAACTAAGGACATCAATTTCTCATTTCCAGAAGTGCGTGCTAGATGAGGTTATTTACTGCAAGGACAATTTATTTGGTGTCTAAATCGAAGTTGAAGGAGAAAATTTTGAGGGCCATTCATGACACTCCCCTTGCAAGACATCCAAGTAACTTCAAAACCTACCAACAAATCAGAGAGATTTTTGTGGAAGGGGCTCAAAGATGATGTTTTGTGTCATATTTGTGAGTGCATGACGTGTCAGTGGAAAATTCAAACTATACTTTCCCAATAGGTCTGTTGCAGCCTTTACCCATCCCTAAGCAAAAGTGGGAGAGTATAAGCATGGATTTTATCACAATTCTTTCTGTACTATAGGGTAGAGATTGTATGTATGTGGTGGTTGACAGATTGACCAAATATGTGCATTTATATGCCATATCATTTGAATACGAGGCACTTCAAGTTACAGTGTTGTTTTATAGATTTGTTCAAACTTTGTGGGGTATTGAAGAACATTGTCAAGGATTAGGATAGTAAGTTTGTCTTGGCAAGTGTTATTCAGGTTAGCTAGTACAGAGTTACCGAGCACCAATTACCACCCCCAAATAGATGTACAGATAGAGATTGTTAACAAATGTACGAAAAGATTATTGTGCAATTATATTGTGGTGCAATAGAAGGCTTGGATCAGGTGGTTACATTTGAGTGAGCATTGCTACAGCCTACAATATCACCTAGCATATGTCGATTGGGATGAATTAATATGTTATTCATAGATTTGTGATTTGGGAACAACAAAGGTCCTAGGGTGAAGGATTGAATTCAATAGAGTAAGGATGTGAACAGAATTTGCAGCATTCAATTTTTTCATTTTCTTGAGGACAGACAATCTTTGAAAGGAAGGACAGTAATGTCCCTTGTCAATGAGTAGTTGGGAAATGACCCATTTAGCCTATTTAATTCCCATAGGCTAATTTCAAGTTATTTCAAGGAATAAACTAACTAATTAAATAAAGTTGTCTGATAAAGAAAATTTTATGAATGACTTTAATTAATTTTATAAAGTCACTTCAGTGAATTAAAAAGGGAAATATAAAAAGTCACTTTATAAAGGCACTTTAATGAAATATTTTAAGCAAGAAATTTTGAGGTTTCTTCGGGAATTTTCCATGGGAAAATATAAAAAGAGAATTTGAAATCTCATTTGCTAGTGCTTGCTTATTTTTCTCTATTGTGGAATTTTAAGCTTCTTGTTGGAGCAACCCCTAGGAAGAAAACTTTAAGGGAATTAGCTTTGTTGGTGAGAGATCTACCCTAGCCAATTTGCAGGTGGAATCATATAGGTTTCACGCAAGAGCATCTTTGAAAGGAGATTAAATAATTTGTGAAGTTTTGTAGTTAAGACAAATTTCTTAATATTTGCAAAAGTTTACAAGAAAGACAATGACAAGTTTCGGCATGATATATCAGCTTTGTGAGGTGGTTATAGCTTCCATTTCTAGCTGCCAATCATTTAGTGAGTTGGGTGTTGGAGTTACTGGGTATTTTTGGGCGATTTATTGTGTTTGGTCTGGCCACCACACTAAATTAGGTTGGCATGTGCATGTAGGAGTAGTTAGAGAGCTTGTAAGCACGCTAAATCAATCCTAAGGTAGCATTCATGGAGTTTAATGGCTGACTGCTAGCTTCTAGCATGAGGAGGTGAAGGAATAAGTGTATTGATAGCTGGAGTTAGGAATTACAAAGGTTTTGAAGGCCATTCCTGTCACTGGTACCAAAGTAACAAGAATCGGAATCGGCAAGGCCGAATCGAATCGTGAATCGCCCATGAATCGGCAAATTTAAAAAACCCTTAAAATTTAGAGATTTTTACAATTTAAAACTTATTTCATGCACCCTTTATTGAATATAACTTAAACACACTATAACATCATCAAATAGAAGCTAACATACATAAACAAGGAACATAAATGATAAATCCATCACATGCGTTACATATTTATGCAGCCTAGAAGCATGAGTTAAGATTGGTATGTCACATAGTATCATAAAAACATTTAAACAACAAAAACCGTTGTAGTCATAGCATCATGAATCATGATCATACCATCATATACCTCAAGTGCAAGTTCAACGTCAAAGATTTAAGAATCAAAACATTAAAATTAAATCATTACATCAGTTCAAGTATCATTGTTTTAAGTTCAACTAATGAATTAATAATTTATTGATATTCTTCTTCTTCGTCATCATCTTCTATATGGAGCCTAATAAGACTCGAAGGTTAATTTTTCCCCACTTTTATCGGCGCAATTTCCACCCCAAATTATTAAATGGGGGTTTGGGGTCTAGGGGCAGCGCCCCTTGTGCGCTCAACCGACTTTAATTATTTTATAAGGCATCGAGAGTTATTTTTCAGCTCCATAAGACATCAAATCATAAATGTATGTAAGATGAAAGACACAAAAAAAAGATTAAAAAAAAAGTATTTTTTAAATTTTTTTGACTTGACAGCCGATTCATGCCGGTTCATACATGGCGATTCAGGCGATTTTTGGATGAATCGCCTGAATCGGCGATTCAGGCGATTCATGCCAAAAAACCGCCAATCTGATTCACCGGCTCCAAAAAAATCGGGAGCGGTGAATCGAATCGCGATTCACGTGATTCAGAGGCGATTCTCGTTACTCTGGCTGGTACAGACCTGCAATCTTTTCCTTGATGAATGGGAGCACTTTTAAATCGCCTGTGTGAAGGTTAGAGCTGCTTGGAGTGGCGTGGAACTCATGGCAGCTGGCTGGTATGCTGGGGGATGTCATTGAAATATCAAGAATTTCATTGGGAATGTGCATTTAGACTTCTGGAGTGCATCTACACCTATCAAACCTTTGTTTTGCTGATTTTCTGAGATCAGATTGTGACTGTTGTAGTTTGCTGTTCAGAACAGCAGATGTTATCCTCATTTTTGTTATGAGTTTTGGGAAGAATATTATATGTGTTGTGCGCTTCAAATTTATAGATACATGCAATGAGAAATTGATTTGAAATCATAAGAATATTATCCAAAAGACTGCAAACAGAAAACACTTCATATTCACATGCATACAAACTGTTTGACAAAAACTGCCTTTCTAGTAAAGTGGGGAAAAGTGCAAAATAAATTGGTATAGAAATTGGCAAGGGTCTTTACATTTCTAACCTTAATTCTCATTATTTTATGAAGTGCTTACACATATGCAAATAGACAATGATATTACATAATTACTCTATGGCCTATATCGTTTCTTTAATTTTTGAATCTGTAAATTACAAGGCAGGACCATTTTGACCAAAACAAAACCATCTTACTTTTAAATGTTTAGTTGATATAGGATATTAAATACATTAGTAACATTTCCTTTGAATTGCCCTTTTAAAATTAAGTATAATCGATTTAACGTTTAATTCAATTAGACATCCATGAAGGTAATTTGACTAGATCATTATCTAGTTTTATTCATTAATACATTACTTTGAGTAATTGTTTAAGTTTGAATATTTAAGTAATAATGTTGAACATTCGCATTTATATTGAAGTGAAACATTAGTTGTTAAAGTTGTATAAGTTTGGATTTTTAGCTTTTGCACTAGCAAGACAATTACATGCTGGAAATGGCATAACTTTAAATTAGTTAAATCACTTTCTGAAGACAAAATGAGATGATGGAAAAACTAGAACCAAAGGAGAACTCGGTGACTGAATGTCTGTACAAAGAACATTATATGCAATAAACTAGCAAGGTCACCAGGTGGAAGTCCACTATGTGCTGGAGGATGCGGAAAACGACTACCTATTCTCTTGGATGGCCATGCATAGGAATTTCTAACATGTTATCCTTTATAATTGATGAGTATTATGTTGCTCTTTTGTTACCTGTATTTCTTATTCTTGAATCCTAGCTTCACTTTCTTGGTTTTATTTTGATGTTCTTTTAACAATTCTCACAGAGCACTGAAATTCTAGTGAACATTTACAAGATCAGCTGAGTGTTCGTAAACCGAACAGTTGGTCCTACTTCAAATTTTGTCTGTTGTTCCTTTCTTCTGCCAAGTACTACATTGTCAATGGACATTTCCTTGCCATCAAACTTTAGTTTTTGGGAGACATGAAATACATATTATAGTGAGTGATCTTTTATTCATTGTATAGTATGTGATTAATGTTAAATAATAGCTTCGATATGATTGACATATATATATATATATATATATATATATATCAGATTCGATATACTTGATTACATACTTTATATCTAATATAAAGTGAATCGGATTCTTATATTCGATAAGGCTGTTATATCGACCGTAGTCGATGTCTTACATATGTTATGCATAAGTTACGATAACTATCATATGATAGTTATCGTAACACATATTAATATGTGTTACAATAACTATCATACGATAGTTATACGTAACGCATCAATGTTATGAAACAGCACTTGGCTTTGTGGATTATCAGTACCTTATGATACGGCATGTCTATGTAAAGACATGGCTGTACGTGGCATAAGCCACATACAGTCATGTCTCTACATAGACATGACTGTTATGTTTTATATTTATATATCTTCGTATATGCTGTGGAAAAATATCCATTACAGAATTCATATTATTACCACACCATATACGAAGAACATACATCTGCATTTATAATTCAGTAAATATTCAGAAGTATATATTGTGAATAAAATAGCATATTAGATTCTCTCTATTAAAGATCTCCATTCCTAACAATTAATTGCGTACTGGATATGATGATCAGTCAGTGTCCTGCCTTGCAAAGTCCCTCACTAGATAAAAGGTGACAAATCCAGGAGCTTACAATTAGGATACAATACATAGAGAGAATACGATTTGGCTGTTTTGTTGTAGCATCAAATAAGCGGTAAACATCTCCTTCATTCACATCTCGGCTCACTATTTCTTGTCTTCAAAGTCTGCTTCTTTCAACATCCTCATTGTCTCCACTAATGGTCAGTCTTGCTGCCAATGAATACTGGGGCATATTTTCTCTGAAGATGTCATTACCTGATTTTCTCACATCAGCAATCAGCAGTTTGTCAAATGGAACCAAATAACCGATTAATGTCTTCCAGATGTTTACCTTGTACATGCTAGCAGTTGCTTCTCAGGAAGATTCTCCTCTTTTGTTTGAATTTGTCACTCCCTGATTATTCTTATGAATGAAGAGACTGGTTAATTGTGTATAGAATAAGTTCAATATTACTTATTTATATAAACAAAAATGTAATTAATGCATTCAACTGCTGAGTTGGCTCAATCAGCAGGAAGTCTTTATAAGAAATATAAAATTTCATTTTTGTGCATTTTAATTAAATAATTAACATGCTCTATACACTTGAAAATTTTCAACAGATGCATCAAACTGGAATAAGGTATACTTGTTAACTATATTTGGTAATTACTAATTTTAACTGTACAAGGTATTTCTTTTTCAGGTTGGATGTGCTTATGATGTCAAATTAGTGAGTCATAATGTAACCCAAGATTTTATAAATTGTTAAATTTCCTAATTGTTTGCAAACCCCTTGTATCTTAGGATATATTTATGCCATTGGTTTTACATCTTATTTTTCTTATGTTTCGACTTATTTGCCTTCCTTATCCATAGTTACTAAAATTTTCATTACGAAACTACCCCACATCAAAAACCATGTTCAATAAGAAAATGAGGATTAAATCGATATTCAGCCTAGACTGCTAGCATGGGAAATTTCAATCACAGCATGTGAAAGTCTAGCCTAGCCTAGACTGCTAGCAAGCTTCTTAATCCGGATCCACAACAAAAGGAACAACTTGGAGAAATCACAGCAGGATGCCTAACTCGCTCTTTGGTCCCTTAGACCAGTGGTCTCGTAGACATCATTAAAAACATTACATTTCATTTCAATCATCATAATATTAACCCTATACAATTGATGATGCCCCAAAACTAATCTATTTCTCAAATCGTACTCTATTTGTCTTGACCTTATTTGATGTACACAAAGGCATAGAGGGTGGATCATTAATTAAAGAATTGATGGTACAAAGGGCAAGGTAAAGCAAGAAAACAATGGCTTATAGATTTTTGTGTTTTTTTTCAAAGTGAATCTACGTATTTTATAAAACAAGTGGCAATTTTTTATACTAAACTTCTTTATTTTAAGGTTTACTCTTATCTATTTTGTTAATTGGATTGTGATATTAGAAGATGTATACTCGTTTCCATGTTCCTGCCAACTTATTTTCTCCTTTGTATCCGTCATTTCTGTGGAAGGATTTGGAGATATTTCTGGAAAATGCTAAGAAGGCAAGAAGGTTAAATAATCATGTTTTCTCAATGTTGAAAGCACGTTCTCCACTGGAAGATAAAATGGCATGTGCAATCAAACAAAGTGGTGCCCCAGTTCTAAGAATGAAATACTCCAACACCTTATCTGCATTTGAGACATTGCCACAAAAAGGTAGATTTTGTTAAGTGGATTTCAAGTTATTTGTTTCACATTTTTTCTCATCAAAGTCTTTTTTTTTTTTTGACAAATTCGTTTGTGTTCCCTGACAGTTCGTTTTATGGATCCACTGAGCAAGCTATCAACTCCTTGATCTTATAGAATGGATTCATTGTTGATGCCATGGGTTAATGAGCTACCCAGCGAGCTGTTTTATTTTGTAGTATTTGGGATGGCTAATATCAGCAGCGGTCATTGTTGGTTTTTAAATTTCTTCAATTTCTCTTTTTACCTTTAAAGGTATATTTTTGTAAAGCATATTTCTTTAGATCTAGTAGAGATCTTTCTTTTGAGTGGCACGGGCCTTGGCTTTATCGGTTCTAAAGGGCACTTTGAGGGCACCGGCTACGGGCCAACTGAATGGCATGCCCCCACCATCTGATGCCATGACATGCGTACTGCCTCTGTCACACACTGCTCGAGGCAGACAAATAAATTTATGTTTTGTTAGACTGGCTTGGATTTATTTTAGTGTACGGTTTTAGAATGTATTGGGGCAATTTATTTTTTATTTCATTTACTATCAAACCAATTTTTGATGTTTGTTTTCTTAAGTTTTTAATATTGTAGTTTTAAACTTTTGCTAAATTAAATTTGGTTATTTACTATTATCAAATAACAGTTCTTATAATTTTAAATTATCTAGAGCTATTTCGATGCTTAATTTTTTTTCATTTTTTATTTTTAAAAAAATAATACTTCAAATTTAAAAAATAATAGTTTAATATTTCAAATAGTTCAATATCTTATTATCTCATTTTAAATATAATAGTTCTTATTTACTATTACCAAAAGATAATGAGTATTTTTACAAGGTAGAATAGATCTAGATAAAAATATGGAAATGGCAGTTAGTTAAGCACATATGGTTTGTAATATTTTGTTTTACATACAAAAGCTAGATTTAGCTATGAATTAATATAATATGTATGCACTATTTCATTTTTAAAAATTGAAAAATAGTTGAAGTTGTTATTAAAGTTTTCATAGTAATTACATTATTCTATTTTATTTAGGTAAATTATTTTTAACCAAATCAAAATTTGACTTGCATGTTGAATAAATGACACTATTCTTATCAATATCCTTTCCAACACTTTGAAAAGAAATATTTATGCTAACACACTTCAAAAACATATATATAATTGCATTTCAAACAATTCACGATTAAATATTAAACTTAATTTAATTTTGAAATTTAAAAGAAAAATTGCACATCAATTGAATATTAATACAATCTTCTAACTACTCGTTAATAGGTTTCCTAGGATTGATCTCATAAAGACAAGGAGAGAAGAAGTTAGATGGGAAGTCCCAGAAGGAGGATGGACTAAAGTAAAATTTTGATGGGGCAACAAAAGGAAATCATGGTCCCTAGTCCCTCGGGTGTTAGGTGTGTTTCTAGGGATCTAGATGGAAATATAATTGCAATTGAGCTTAAAAAATTGAGTGATGGGACAATTAATAACATTGAGGCCTAGGTTGCACTAATGGGGATGGAGATGGCACAAAGGCTACAAGTGGCTAACCTACATTTGGAGGGGGATTCCCATATTATCATAAATGTTATTGCGTTGGGACTTTTGTTAGAGACTACAAAAAATCATTTCAATCATTAGAAAGAAATTACCTACATTTCAAAATTGTAAAATCATGCATGTGTATCAATAGGAAAATGTAGTGGGTGATTCACTGTCCAAATTGGAAGTAGATGTGGCATGTTGATGTGGACAACAACATTGTCAAATGTGGATGTTGACATCATCATACCCAATTTGATGACGTTGAGATGGATGGGACAAAGGAAATATTTTGTTTGATTATCGCTGATAGAGATGCATTCAATGTTGGCAAGGTGGCAGACTTTGGTTCCTTCTGACGTTGTCTTTGCACATGGTAGTTTGATTGAGCATTTAATGCAGAGGAATGTTGGTACTATACATTCCTTTGTTCGCAAACCCAAAGGCATAGTTTTCTGGCATAAAACAAGGCAGGTGGGCTATGAGGTGTGAAGAGAAGGGAGGTGCCATGGAAGCGAACTTTGTATTTGGTGCCACGAAGCAGAAGATGTCCTTCAAGGGGTCGGTGATGGTGGAGCGATTGAGCCATGTTTTCACCTCAACGCACCCTTTCTTCATGTAGGTGATTTGAGCCCTTTTGGGTGTGGAGTATGTGGTTTCTGACTTTTGATGGCGCACCAATGTAGATACTGTTGCCTTGTTTTGTGCCTAAGGGCTGCATTTCACATTGAAGGAGGAGGTGAAGCACATAATGGTGAGGTGTGTGTACCTTGAATGGCGGGTGGGCAAGGATGAACTCTTGCAATGTGTTGTCTCGAGCCATGGCTTTATGTCTACTCATGGGGATTCATTTGGTTATCTAGGGGTTCCATCGCTTGTGCACCCTTTTATAATGCACAGAGGACTGGGAAACAACATAAAAAGAAAAGTGGACGCTTGGAGAGCATGGGCTATGATAGTTGATTTTGTGCACTATTGGGATTTGGAGCTAGCTATGGTGCTACCTAGGAATCAAATGGACCCCACTTTGTTTCGACTAAAATTGGTAGATCTCTGGTTGGACATGGATGCCAAGAGGAGGGCAAGAAGGAGAAATACTCTAGGTCTTGGACATGGTCGTAAATGCAATGGAAGTGCTCGTAGTCATGGTTGCCATGGACGAGGCTATGAAGGTGGACCTGGGCTTTCCCAAGGATGTGGATCATGCACGATGTACAAATAGAGATAGGTTGGGATCGTAGTGATTGGGACTTGGCAGAATGACGGTGTTGGTGGTGGTGTTATAGACCACGCTTCTGCTTGTGGAACCCTATGGTATTCATCTTTTTGTTCGTGGTTATCAAATTTGTCAGTTAAATTTTTGAATTGTCCATGTGTAGGTGAATAGACCTGTTCATAGGCAATTTTGTAATTTTGTAGTTTTTGTATACTGGCATGGGAATGAGTGGAATTTACAGGGAAAATTTGTGCGGTCGTTGATATTCGGTTGGTGTATGTTCAAAAATGGGGTTTTGGGGGTATGGTGGTTTTGGCTTTCTATCACAGACAAAAATTGAAAAGATTTATCACTATAATTAACTTTTTAAAAAATTAATATAATACAATTGTATTTTACCAACCAAATAAAAAAAATACAATCCTCTAACTTGATATTATACAATTCATTCATTTATTGAATAGGTAGCTTTACCATTGTGATCAAATTTGTATTTGTTTGCATTGTTATTATAAGATATTAAATAGAACATATTAAAATTAAATTTATTATATTATTATATTAAAATAAATAAATGTGAAACGTTGTCTACTTTTTCGCTAATATGAGGTTGAATGCAAAAGTATCTCTTTCAATGTTTGATTTAATTTTTAAATGACAATTTTGTTTTATTTCAATATCTTTTCTTCTCATTTTTATCTGTGTTGAATTAAATAAGATTAATGATTTTTTTTTATAGATTTATTTAGAGTTATTCTAGCTTATAACAATGAAAAATATTTGAACACTATCTTTTACAATTAAAAATTTGAAGTTCAACTTCACCAACAAACAAAAGATCATGTTAACTTCCAATATTTAAAATTTTAATTTTTTTCAAAAAAAATTACTAACTTTAAAATATTTAATATAAATTTAAAGTACAAATTTTATAAAGCTCATTTCTATCTATCAACTTTTAATATTCTAAATTTATTTTTTGTATAAAAAATTATTAACTTTCAATTCAAATATATACTTATTTTTATTTGAAAATAAATATTTTAGGGCTCACATTAATGTTTACCTTTCGCAATAGTAAATATTTGGATGAATCATAGAACTTTTTATGATAGAAAAAAATAAACCTTCTAAAAATTTATTAATGGATTCAAATATATATTAGTGTATTACATTTTAAATTTTATCAAATACTTTTATAAGAAAATTATAAGAACTATTATTTTTGGTAATAGTAAAAATAACCAAATTTTCTTTAGCAAAAGTTTAAAACTATAATATTAAAAACTTCAGAACAAACATCATCAATAAATCTTTTGATTGTAAATGTAATAAAAAAATAGATTGCCCCAGTAAATTTTAAAATCGTACACTAAAATAAGTCTAAGCCAGCTCGACGAAACAGAAACTTATTTGTTCATCCAGAGTGTGTGACAGGGTAGTGACTAAATAGCCAACTAAAACGTAAAATCAATAAAGGCCATTGGGGAAAAAAAAAAAAAAAACTAAGTGTCCCCTTGGTAAGATACGCGTTTTAGTTTGTTGCTTAGACGTTGTCGTGTGACAGAGGTAGTGCGCATGGCATGGCATGGTATGGCATGGCATGGTATGCCATGGCATGGGAGGAGGGGCTTGGCATTCAGTTGGACTGGTGCGAACATGTTGCATCGTAGTCGGTCCCCACTTTGACAAGGTCTTGAAAGCCAATGTAATGACTTGTTCATTAGCATTATTGTTCATTCATGTGGAAAAAATATGTTTGAGATATACTTTGCTACTAAATAATGCATTTCACAATTCTAAGCATTTTTTTACTTAAAATGAATATTACTCTACCATAGTTGAGATAAAGATTTATTACCTTATCTAATTTCTATGAAATAATTCAGAGGCTTAGAATCTCTCTTCAAAAATCCAACAGAAAATTATTATTTTGCCAATTTAGGTGTGAAAAGTTGTATAAGAGAATATTTGTGACTTCCCTTAAAAGGTAGTTCACATTTCTTCATTAGAAGAACCAATTCAATGTATTAATATTACCTTTGACCTAGATTTGATAATTCAGTTCAAATGGATTTCCATTAAGATATAGACGATTTGTTCAGCCATAAAACAGAGGCGTAGTGCTTTTATTGAACTGATAAGGAAGAACTTGCATAAACAACTTCTATTGTGATGTGGTGTCTTTTTTGAGAGATAAAATTGACATGGTCCAAAAGATTATAGATCTAATTTATTTTCATATTCATATAATTAGAGGTTTAAATCTCATATTTACATAGGCATCTCACTTTCTAGATTTCAATTGAACCTAGGCACTTACAAAAATGGGTATAAGAACTTTAAAAGATACTTTGCCAAACTAACTACCTACCACTTCAAGAAATAAGAAATAAAAGATAATATTACTAAAACCATGATTTGTATTCCTAAATAAGACATCAAGTGAGCCTTCTCAAATAGAATTGTAGTTTTTCGACCACGCCAAATGACAAAGGGGCTAAGGATATATACAGTTAAGTTAAAACTGAATACGCATGATTACATTCCGTTGGCTAGTAGTCTTTACAAAACAATTTAATTCAGACTGTAAAAAAATTCCATGTGGTTGCACCAAAAAAATATGTTCATTACTCTTTTCTTCTAAGGTGTTAGTAAATGTTTGATTCAAATATAATTAATCTATACCGTTTAACAAGGTTAAACCTTGATAGAATGGTGTCATGTGGAAGGGGCTTGTATTCTACTTCTTTTTTTGATAGGCAATCGACCAAAGCCTTTGTATATTTCTATTAATTTATAAATAATTATTTTTACAACCCCGTTGAAAGCGGGTACCAAGGGAAAAGAACGGGGTCAAGAAAAACCCTCGCTATGGCCTAATACTTGAGAGTCCTAGAAGATATTAAAATACCCATCTCAATTACCGAGATTACAAATGATGAGAGCAAGGGTCACTCATATACAAATATCGTAAATGTTTATTGTTTACAAGGGATATCCAACCATTTGGCTTAAATTTACAGCATATCCTCAGCCTCAAGATGTGTCTACAAATATTATGTTGCCCAAATTGTGGTTCCCAATTGTTGTTCCATGCTAAGTCCTGGGTGAATTTTTGTTGAGGTTCCCTGCAGTCTCAAGGCCTATCCCACCTTTTGTGCTAAGATCCAAGATTAGTATATAAATTTGTATATTATCCTAAATAATTTGTATTTGAATTATATACTGAAACAAACCTAGAATTAAACCCTTTGCGTTGGATCATCTTGTTATTGTGTTTTAAGCATCTCCCTCTGTTATTCAGAAGATTTCAGACCTGCCATCTCTATGAAAATGTCCCATGGAGAGGGATCTTAGGTTGTCCTTATTTCCTTCTTATTAGTAACAACAACCCTGTTCAAAGCGGGCACCGAGGGAAAAAAAAATGGGGTCAAGAAAAACCCTTGGTATGGCCTAATACTTGAGAGTCCTAGAAGATATTAAAATACCCATCTCAATTACCGAGATTACAAATGATGAGGGCAAGGGCCACTCATATACAAATATCGTAAATGTTTATAGTTTACAAGGGATATACAGCCATTTGGCTTAAATTTACAGCATAGCCTCGGCCTCAAGATGTATCTACAAATATTATGCTGCCCAAATTGTGGTTCTCGATTGTTGTTCCATGCTAAGTCCTGGGTGAATTTTTGTTGAGGTTACCTGCAGTCTCAAGGCCTATCCCACCTTCTGTGCTAAGATCCAAGATAGTATATAAATTTGTATATTATCCTAAATAATTTGTATTTGAATTATTTACTGAAACAAACCTAGAATTAAAACCCTTGCGTTGGATCATCTTGTTATTGTGTTTTAAGCATCTCCCTCTGTTATTTAGAAGATTTCAGACCTGCCATCTCTCTAAAAATGTCCTGTAGAGAGGGGTCTTTGGTTTTCCTTATTTCCTTCTTATTAGTAACAACAACCACAAGCCCAATGAAAACCGCCTACTAACATGTGATTAAGGGAAGATACAATACCTTTATACTTAAACAATGATGTATATTTCTTCCTAACAGTTCCATATATTCCAAAACATGCTCATCGAGTACAACTCGCTAAATGTGTGTTGACCATAGAAGTTAGCTTATAGGCAAGCATCATTTACATTGATCTCCAATACTCTAGTTAATAAAATGAAATATGCATATATCATATACATATTTCTACATTATCAAGCTCCATTAAATTCAATAGTGTTCACATGTCCAGTGTTATCCATGATTTTGATGATACTAGTAATAAGTATAAATATCTTAGTTTTAGCAGAGTTCCAAAGCAAACATAGTAAATAACCATGTATAAGTTTCAAAACATCGAGAGTTTTAAGAGTTAATTTGAAGCAGAGGCATCAAAACCTTAGAGAGTCTCTTTCTCTTATCTAACTACCCCACTGCAAAACATTCCTAGTCTAAGTTATTCCCTTGCCCTTTATATCCCTAGGCACCTTACTTGGTCATGCCTCATCCACCATGCCAGATCTTATCTTGTCTTCTTTGGCTTCTTCACTAAACTTATTTCCAGAATCCACGTTTTCCCCAAGAGCAGGATCTCTAGCCGCTTCAGCTACTTCTTCGAATCCTTAGATGCCTTCTTCTGTAATGTACTTTGCAAACCAGCCCCTACATTCTAGATTTTTAATGTGGAAAATATAGAGGAGAAAATTCATATTGCGAGTTATACTATGAACCCTTTCTTCAAAATTTTCCCAATTTTCTACCTAGAGGATAGGGTATTTTGGGACTAGTTTATCCTCCAGTACTGTCTTGTCATAATTCCTAGCTTTTGGGATCATTAAAGAGTCATCTATGTTCTCCAAAACCCTATCTAAGTCAACAAGGATATCTCCTATGAAAAGGATCCTCCAGAGGTCTTTGGTTATAGTTTTATCTCTTTCAAAGAACATAGTAAGAGAAAAAAACATAGCAGTAATGTCAGAATTAACCCTAGTCCTATCAATGTTGTATATGAATTCATCCCCAAACATTTTCATGATAACCCCTATAACTAATTTATGAGGAAATTTTAGGATACCTTACATATGCTCCGCTGTAATGATGTCTGATACCTATGTTTGTCACTGCTTTCCAAAGAGTCTTATCGGGGTATCCATGGCTAAGCTCAAAGAGAGCTCTCAAGCGGAAAAATATATGTAGTTATGGAAGACTATTGTGAGCCGAGGAAGAATTTATAAGGAAAGGATTTGGGCAAAGGTAGGTGACATCGTGGCATAATGAATTCGATAAGAAAGTGAGGGAAATCAACGAGTCATGATTTTACGAACTTCAAAGCCCATAGAATCGTGCGGAAGCTCAATTCAGAATTATGGGAAGTACCTTGCCAGTCGTTCTTATGGAGGAAGACACATATTCATAATTATGGCCCATTTGGTGGAAGTATTTGCTAAGATATTGCACGAGATAATATTAAGGAAAGATGATTAGAGGGCAGTAAGGAGTAAAAGTGAGGCCTTAACTTAACATGATTACTTATTGAGGGAAAATCGAGAGTCACATCAAGAAATAAATTCATCTAAAAAAGATAGTACTGGTAAGGATCTAGTTAAGTTAATTATTCCCTGAGTCTTTTTTGGAGAATATAAGGCTTTGAAATAATACTCCTAGTTTTAGACTAATATTTTTAGACCATCAGCCCCTAAGTTGGCCAATTCATCCGCTCTTTTATTTCCCTCCTTGAAGATGTGGTTGACCATTGTTTTTTAAAATGAATTGCATAGTAACAGTGCTTTAGATAATAGAGTGTTCAACCTCCAATTTGGCATAGAGCCTTTTCTAATGACATTAATGACAATTGTTGAGTCTCCCTCAATTTCTAACTTCTCTCTCCCCATATCTTTGCATATATTCAATCCTTCCACCAAGGCCATAATCTTCTCCCAATTGTTTGTCACTATCCCTAATGGTAGGGTTCTTCACTGTTGTGAATGCAACATCCAATTCCTGCAGTTCCAGGGTTACCTCTAGATGCACCATCGAAATTCAACTTAAACCAACCTTTTTTAGATGGTGTCCACAGGCATTCTTCCTGTTTACTAATGCTTTCTTTTTCTCCTGAGCCCACAAATGGGGGAATAATAAGCCATGTCCATCTCCCTCTTATTTTTTCATCTCAGTGTGTCATCTTAGCCTCTTTCCTTTGTTGGTTGCTAATTCTATTGTTCAGTGTTCTATGATTGGGGTGATCTTACAATAGTGTGTCCCACTTTTCAGGACGAAGGAAATTGGTCCTTCAAAAAAAAATCTTTTTTGATGGCTTCACGTGAAGGGGTTAATGGGCTTCGCGCGAAGTACCACACGTAAGGTACTTCGCACGAAGTGGAGGCTTCGCTCGAAGTACCCCACGTAGGGTACTTCGCGCGAAGCCATTTATCGTCAAATTTTTATAAATTTTTGGCAACCCATTTCATTTTCACCATTGACTATTGGAGATTTTGTGGACTCGGGGCTTAGAGCGAATCAGTGACATCCAATATGACATCAGCACCTCCCGAGCATTTTTGACCTCTTTTCATTCTTAGCAGTATCAGGTACACACATTTTTCTCATTTTTTATTATAAATTATATGTTTTTTATTTATTTTAGCTAGTTATTTGTTTTAAATAATGTTTAGTTTGTAGAAATGTTAGAAAATCTTAGTTGAATTTTAGAATATGTTAGAAAATTACTAGTATGTTATAAAATCATAGTAGAATTTTAGAATATGTTAGACAATTGTAGTAGTACTGTTAGAAAATAATAGGAGAATGCTAGAAAATGTTAGAAAATATTTAAAAACCGTAGAACAAATGTTAGAAAATTGTAACTTAGTATACATTATAAAATATTAGAAAATTGTAACTTAGTATACATTAGAAAATATTAGAAACTTTTAACTTAGTATATCATTAGAAAATTGTAAGTTAGTATACATTAGAAAATATTAGAAAATTTTAACTTAGTATATCATTAGAAAATATTAGAAAATTGTAACTTAGTATACATTAGAAAATATTAAAAAATTGTAACTTAGTATACATTAGAAAATATTAGAAAACCATAATAGAATGTAAGCAAATGTTATCAAATTGTAACTTAGTATGCTAGAAAATGTCAACAAATGATAGAAAACCGTATTAGAATGTTAGGAAATGTTAGAAAATATTTACAAAACTTTAGAAACCATAGTAGAAAATGTTAGAAAACATTAGGAATCTCTCTCTCTCTCTCTCTCTCTCTCTCTCTCTCTCTCTCTCTCATGAGCATATGTTTTAGAGTTGTACATGTATATATATGTTCATGTAGAGTTAGATGTTAAAATATTATCCTAGGAGGATCGAGCCTTATAATTAGTACATCCTAGTACCCTTTAAGACACTTAGATGACCCAAGTAGTATACCTTAGGACCCCTATTGTGACATAAAACTCTTTAAGAACCCAAGTAGGACCCTTTAAAACACCTAGGATGACCTATTAGAACTCTTCAAGAATACCTAGGACTCTTAAGACCTAATACAACCTATTAATTTGCTAGATTAGTACATCCAAGGACCCTTTAGGACTATTAATACACCCTAGGTTCCTTTAGGACCCCTATTGTGACATAAAACTCTTTAAGATCCCTCGGGATCCTTAAGACCTAGAATAGGACTACTTGAGACCTAATAGGACCCCTTAAGACCTAATAAGACTAGACTTAAGACCTAATAGGACTAATATGACCTATTAAAACTAATTAGTACATCCTAGTACCCTTAATACCTAATAAGACCACTTAATTGACCTAATAGGACCTATTAATACCAATTAGTACATCCAAGGACCCTTTAAAACTATTAGTACACCCTAGGTTCCTTTAGGACCCCTATTGTGACATAAAACTCTTTAAGAACCCTTAAGATCCTTAAGACATATAATCTAGGACCACTTAAGACCTAATAGGACCCCTTAAGACCTAATAAGACTGGACTTGAGACCTAATAGGACTAATATGACCTGTTAAAACCAATTAGTACATCCTAGGACCCTTTAGGACTCTTAGTACACCCTAGGTTCCTTTAGGACCCCTATTGTGACATAAAACTCTTTAAGAACCCTTAAGATCCTTAAGACCTAGAATAGGACCACTTAAGACCTAATAGGACCCCTTAAGACCTAATAAGACTAGACTTAAGACCTAATAGGACTAATATGACCTATTAAAACCAATTAGTACATCCTAGGACCCTTAATACCTAATAAGACCACATACTTGACCTAATAGGACCTATTAATACCTATTAGTACATCCAAGGACCCTTTAGGACTATTAGTACACCCTAGGTTTCTTTAGGACCCCTATTGTGACATAGAACTCTTTAAGAACCCTTAAGATCCTTAAGACAACAATTCTAGGACCACTTAAGACCTAATAGGACCCCTTAAGACCTAATAAGATTGGAGTTGAGACCTAATATGACTAATATGACCTATTAAAACCAATTAGTACATCTTAGGACCCTTTAGGACTATTAGTACACCCTAGGTTCCTTTAGGACCCCTATTGTGACATAAAACTCTTTAATAACCCTTAAGATCCTTAAGACCTAGAATAGGACCCCTTAAGACCTAATAAGACTATACTTAAGACCTAAAATGACTAATATGACCTATTAAAACCAATTAGTACATCCTAGGACCCTTAAGACCTAATAAGACCACTTAAGACCTAATAGGACCCCTTAAGACCTAATAGGACTGGACATAAGACCTAATATGACTAATATGACCTATTAAAACCAATTAGTACATCCTAGGACCCTTAAGACCTAATAAGACCACTTAAGACCTAATATGACCCCTTAAGACCTAATAAGACTGGACTTAAGACCTAATAGGACTAATATGACCTATTAAAACCAATTAGTACATCCTAGAACCCTTAAGACCTAATAGGACCCCTTGAGACCTAATAGGACCCCTTAAGACCTAATAAGAATGGACTTAAGACCTAATAGGACTAATATGACCTATTAAAACCAATTAGTACATCCTATGACCCTTAAGACCTAATAAGACCACTTAAGACCTAATATGACCCCTTAAGGCCTAATAGGACTAATATGACCTATTAAAACCAATTAGTACATCCTAGGACCCTTAAGACCTAATAAGACCACTTAAGACCTAATATGACTCCTTAAGACCTAATAAGACTGGACTTAAGACCTAATAGGACTAATATGACCTATTAAAACCAATTAGTACATCCTGGGACCCTTAAGACCAAATAAGACCACTTAAGACCTAATAGGAACCCTTAAGACCTAATAGGACTAATATGACCTATTAAAACCAATTAGTACATCCTAGGACCCTTAAAACCTAATAAGATGACTTAAGACCTAATATGACCCCTTAAGACCTAATAAGACTGGACTTAAGATCTAATAGGACTAATATGACCTATTAAAACCAATTAGTACATCCTAGGACCCTTAAGACCTAATAAGACCACTTAAGACCTAATAGGACCCCTTAAAACCTAATAAGACTAGACATGAGACCTAATATGACTAATATGACCTATTAAAACCAATTAGTAGATCTTAAGACCCTTAAGACCTAATATGACCCCTTAAGACCTAATAAGACTAGACTTAAGACCTAATAGGACTAATATGACCTATTAAAACCAATTAGTACATCCTAGGACCCTTAAGACCTAATAAGACCACTTAAGACCTAATAGGACCCCTTAAGACCTAATAAGAATGGACTTAAGACCTAATAGGACTAATATGACCTATTAAAACCAATTAGTACATCCTAGGACCCTTAAGA
>MU224845.1:693135-705664 GCA_018584345.1 Thuja plicata | reverse complement strand
GGGTTGTTGTTCCACCTAGATGGTCTGACCACACCCAGGGATATGTGGGACAAGTTTTCCACCTTGTTTGGCACAATGAATCAGTTCAAGGTTCTCCAGATAGATGCAGAGTTCACCTCCTTGGTACTTGAATCATTCACCAGCATTGAGGACTTTCTGATGAAGTTCAAGTCTCTTCGATCTATTTTATAGGTTGCTGGAAAGACAAAGTCAGATGATGAGTGTATCTTTCTGATACTCTCAAAGCTTCGTGGCCCTTATCAGATTTTCACTTCTACTCCATTATGGATGCACTGGGTGCACGTCATGTTATGCCCTCTTTTGAGACCTTCTGTGATAGGTTAACTCGTGAGCAGTCCAAGCTTAGTCAGATGGATTCTCTTACAGGTTCACAGTCATAGGCATTGCTTGCCAAGTCATCTAAGGATACACAGAAGCTGAAGCCGAAGCAGATATCTGATTCCTCTTCTCAGCACTCTACCGGCCCACCATCTTCTTCTAAGAAGGAGAAACAGAAGACTCACAACCCTACATGTTCCTATTGTCAGAAGGGGCCCCATGATGAGTCACAGTGTTTTCAGAAGAGATTTGATGGCTATGAGAAATAGATTGCAGATTTGCAAGCTCTCCTTCAGAAGAGCACTATTTCCTCTCCATCTTCTTCCACCTCATAGGGGTCTGCTTTTCAGTCTTCTACCTCATCTTTGACATCTAGACAGGATTTTGGACAGGGTCATGCATTATGGGCTTCTGTTGCATTGCCTTCCCAGGTCCCTTGGATACTGGATTCCAGTGCTTCTCACCATATGGCATCTTCTCCGGAGATCTTCTCTTCTATTGAGGCTTCTCCCATTCCCCACATTCTCATGGGGAATAACACTATTATGCCAGTCTATGGGAAAGGTTTTGTATGCATTCAAGATGGCACATTCAATGATGTATTTTATGTTCCATCTCTATCTGCAAACCTTCTCTTGATTTACCAGATTACACATAGTGGATCAGGGAAGACAGTTGAGTTCACGCCATATTCAGTCTTCATTCGGGATAGTGTGACAGGTGGCATTGTTTCTACAGGGACAGTTGATCATTCCACCCATCTCTACACCTTTTCTCACTTTGGTCCACCATCTCCATTTTTGGAGCACAGCTCTCCTCTTTCGCGAGCGCATCATGTGGTGTAGTCAGGTCACTTGAACCTCTGTGTTGTTCCTGAGACCACTACTGTGACTACCACACCACATCTTGTTGAGGTTCTTCCTCTTTAGAAAAACTCTTCTTCAGCACTGCCAGACCCTCCAGCCTCATTCATCGAGCCACCAGGTGCAGTTGTTGAGGATTCTACAGAGGACACTCATCTCCTCTCTCATGATAGTGTCAGCACACATGTCATACACCTTGCATTGGGGATTCCATTTTAGGATCCTCGTGTCTTCTCATTTGAGCATCAGCTCAACCTTCCAGTGACACCTCATCTTTCGAGGTCACCTCTTTAGTGCTCACTTCCTTTCACTCCTTTGTATTGGCGTCATGGTGGTTTGTTCATTGATCCAGGGGTTCTTTCATTCTAGGGGGGTTTGGAGCCTCGACCCTCTCTCACGGGGGGGTTGGTAGCACACATTGTACTCATGGATTTGAGAGAGTCTCTTGAAGTCATCCTTTGTCTTTTGCTTGATTTTATATCTCTTTTTGGAGAGGAGTTTTTCCCACTAGGTTTTCTCCTTTATCTCTGGTTCACAGAGATTTCCTTGTATTGGGTACCTAATCAGGCCTTGTTGTCGGGACCCATTTCTTGCTTTCATAGCTATGCTAGGTTAGCTTACCTCTTGAGCTTCGCTTAAGGGGGGTGTTAGAGTATATAGTTTTCCTCACTTATTAATTATAGCATGTTGATATTAATTATTAAGTTAGTCATACTCTATTTTTCACTTAAGCTTTCTCTTAGGTTAGCCTTTTCCTTTTTTAGGGTTTCATTCACCTTTAAGGTTGAATACTTGTAATTTTTTTGGCATACTCTCGAAATACATTTTTTGAGCTCTCACATTTTGAGCACAAAAGGGTTTCATCTTTTTCCATCTTTTGCTTCATTCTTTGTAACAGGTATCTTGCATGCAAATTGGTCTTGGAAGTCGAAGCTATATTTCTCAGTTTCTACAAAGATTAGGTCTATTACACATGACAACGTATAACAAAAATATAATATGGAAATGAAAATACATACAACGCATGACAAATGTGTAGTATGGAAATAATACATACACACAACGCATGAGAAATATATAATATGAAATGAACATACATACATAAATACAATGCATGACAAAGATATAATATGGAAATAATACGTACATACAACACATGATAAAGATATAATATGGAAATGACACATACATACAACACATGACAAAGATAAAATAACCAGAAATGAACATGTATGTATATATATATATATATATGAAATTATTTTGTACAAAATGTGCCACATGTCATCTCAAAATATTTACGAAATCAACATATCTAGATACAAAGTGGCATACGCCATCTCAAAATGTGTCATATGGCATCTCAAAATAAGAAACAACTACAAATTTTTTTGACCAGGTCAGGACTTTCGGATGACAAGAGGCACTGGCAGTGCGGTAAGTGATCATACCCTTTCATTTATTAAGGTCATTATTTGTGCTTTTGAAAATTACTAGTTTTGGGGGAAAAAAATAAGTTGTCACAATTGACTGTGTAAGTGTTTCATTTGTACTTTGAATTTCGCAATTTTCATAAGAATCGCAATTGATTAGTATGTCGCAATTGAGTGATCTATTACCGTATTTGCACTTTCTATTTTGCATTTTCTATAAGAATTTTGCATGTGATTTAATAATTTCTCATTTTTCATAAGAGTTTTGCAATTGACTGTTAAAAAAGGTTTTTTGAATTTTAGCACACACTTAAATTGCCTTAGTTGATTTTATCAATCACTTGACTGATCTAATGCTTTCTATTGTGTTTTTGCAGATGACTTGTGATGTTTTTAGATGTTGGGAGTCCAGATCACCAGGTATGGTTTACCATTTTTAGTTACCAGAGGAGGAGAGAGATGTCTTTAGGAAGTTAGGGTTATATTGGGTTACGTACATGCCCGAGATCATGACCAATAAGGGTTTGATCTTTGTGTTTCTAGAGGGGTTGCATTCAGATACATGCACCTTTCACCTACAGACCGGAGAGTGCACAGTCACTCTCGAGGATTTTTATCACATCCTGTAGATACCTATCTAGGGAGCATTGGTAGAGTTTTCCCAAGAACCTGGTATTGTAGTATTGTGTGAGATGATATGAATAAGATAGGATGAGTTGGGTATGTCAAATCCCTAAAATATCCCATGGTCAAAATTTGGATATGCAGGATATTGTGTCACAGTCGTAGGAAGCGTATTCTCTCAGTAGGTTGGGGAGTTATCCAGAGAAGTGTGGTCAGAGATCATACTTTGTATGTCATGTAGTTCCCTTTCATTCTTACCCATGTGTACTATCATATGTTTTATGTGGCTTACCAGGAAGGTAATTCGACTGGGTGCGGGGTCACATCGTTCTAGATCTGGGTGTGGGAGCATATTGCAGTTTGCAGACCAGTGATTACACATAATTTTCCAGCAGGGAGACCCTATGTCTTCTTGTACGAGGGAGATATCATCAAGTCGCATTTTGGTCATACTATGTACTACAGGAAGTATCTATATATGTTGTCATATTTCATCTAGAGGGCTTACAGATCTTGTCTCATATGGAACAAAGAGGATGCATACTTTCCCTTCTTTTGGTAGAGGAGATTCTTGGTTGGGAGAATGATTAATAATAACCACATGATAGATTTACACAACACAGACAGGGTATTGAGATAGTTCAGGGAGTGGTAGGATGTGACAGGCTCTTATGCTTACTGTGTGCGTCGGTTGAGGGCCAAAGTTGTACGGGGTCCAGTGATTCTCACCCATGCAGCTTGGACTGAGAACATTCATGCAATGAGGGGTGAGGTAGGGGAGGAGAGAAATGAGGAGATGGAAGAGGTGGAGGAGGTTGGACCCATCTCATCAAGATCTAGCAATAGTAGTAGCAGTAGTGATAGAAACAGTGAGAAAGGAGGAGAGGAGGAGGAGGGTGAGATGGATGTGGAAATGGGGGTCAGGAGAAGGAGATGGAAGTGGTTTAGTGACTCACTAAGGAGGTTCAAGAGATTACTCACTGATAGTAGGGAGTGGAGGTAGGTGTGACAGCCGCGGAGAGAGAGAGAGAGAGAGAGAGAGAGAGAGAGAGAGAGAGAGAGAGATGCCATAGATCATTTATGGGGTACAGGGTTGGATGCACACAGAGATAGAGTATTGGCACAGGAATTATGAGGGTGTCATTCCTCTAGATCAGCGTGTTCTTAGTTATATTGCTTCTCATAGATCTATCAGGTCACAGCAATCACAGAGTAGCAGTGTAGCAATGCATCCATCCTGAGATTGTCAGGATGCCCCAAACGATCCCACACAGTAGCATGGGGCAGGATCATAGATGCAACCCCCTTTCCATCCTAGAGGTGAGGGTGGGGGTAGCAGTTGTTGGTACTTTTTGTTTATAGCATTGTATCATTTTGATGTATCAATATTGTAGACATTTTTTAGTTTTTACAGAACTTACGATCTCCCATTGTACTCAGACACATGAGATATATGAGATGCATTTTTTTTGGCAGCATTTATACATATTGTGATTTATGATATGATTCTATATGATGATGCAACTCTACATAGTGATGATTATGATTATATGCCTTCTATTTGATGATCTTGATTTTGATTATGCAAACTCATGGATGTATGATATTTACTTTTCCTATGATGCTCACACGTGTACTTATGGATGCATGATGCCTTATGATAATTATGCATTTCTATATGAAATACAATGTTTCTACATTTCTATATTAGTTTTATGATGTGATAGATGTATTGGTTATATGAGCTATAATGTACGATTTATGCATATATTTTTTTGCCTTTTCTTATGCAATAAATGAATGCAATCCTAAAATGATCAATGTATCTGAGTACATGCATTTGATAGTTAGAAGAAAATTAGTAAGAAAGAAAAAGTTCATTGTAATCAACATGATTGATGTAACCAATTCTTTGCCATATTTTTTTGTTTCAACATTTATTCATCATTGCACCTTATTTGAAAAGAAAGAGATACAAATGCACCCAAATATTAGCCATCTGGATACCGCTACTGTCTGCGATAAAAAGTAGATAACAGACAGGGAATGCTCAATTATTTTCTAGGGATTAGCTCAAATTGTGGAACTGCTTGGCTACCAGATGTGTGACAGCTCCTATCACATTTATCATGAATCAACTTCGCCCCAAAATTGAATTGAAACACTCCACAAACAGTAAACAAATAAAACAAGATTATGATCCATTATAGCTACTCTCACAACTCAGTGGTATCCTTGACGAGCATAGGAACACAATTGCAAAAGATAAATTGACAACTGACTGACATGACTGACCTAACCAATAGCCTTATTGTTCCTTGATTGGCTTGGTTTTTTATGTTTCATTTTAGAAATGGACAGCTCGTATAAGACCGATTTGTCTAGTTTCAAGTGTATTCATCACTGTCAAAGATAATTGATTGGTTGATTTGATTGGTTGATTGGTTGATGATAGATCAGATTGTTGATAAAGACAAGTCGTACAAGTCTATTGTCGATTTATGATGCTTAGTGTTTTGATTTTTCTTTTATGTTTGATTGTCGCTTTCTTCTTGTTGTGACAGAGATGATTTTATTGCAGGATTTTGATGTGTTTTGATTTTTTTGATTTATTTCTTCAGGACATTTTACAAATGTTTTTTATTATTTATTTTTAGGACTTTATGCAATTTTTATGAATTTTTAAAGATTTTATGCTCTTTTTAATGGATTTTTCAGGATTTTTTGCTCTTTTATAGATCTTTCAGGACTTTTTTGCAATTTTTTATGAATTTTTTCAAGACGTTTTGCTCCTTTTATGGGTTTTTTCAAGACTTTTAGATTGCCCCCAATCTATTGAACCACTATAAACTAAAGGTAAGTGTGAATGCTCTGGAAGATTGTGCTTATTAGATTTTAGCATGCTTAGTGATACGCGTTCAGTAAGTGCAACTTAATCATTTGAGTTCATTGATGGCGAAGCGGTATTTCAACACTTGACGGTTGTTTGCCAGTTTTTCACCAAGGTACCTACCCAATAGCGCATGTTTACCAAGTTTTCACCAAAGGGAAATTGTGTTTCTCTTTACTTTTTATATTTTTGTTTTTTTTTTGTATTTTTTAAGGATCTTTAAATATGTACATTTGACTTTGGGATGTTAGGTATAGAAATTTTTTAGTTGCATGTTGTTGATATAGCCAGGGAGTTGATCTCCTTCTTGGGTATCCATTTGATTGCCCCATTTTCACCTCATTTGATTATGATGTATGGTCCTAACTAGTTGGGCTTAAACTTGTTTGGTTTAGCTCTTTCTGCTTTATTCTTCTAATTCTCTATAAGGATGATATCTTCTACATCAAATGTGTGTGGCTTGACTCTCTTGTGATAATTGCTTTGAAGGCAATTATGATAGCTTTGCAAGTGATTCATTGCACTCTAGCATTTCTCATCTAACAGCTCTAGTTTACTTAGTCTAGAAACTTTGTAGTCTTCATCTGATATGAAATTTTTCAATGATATCCTGAGGGATGGGAGTTCAACTTCGAGGGGGAGAACCGCCTCTTATCCATATACCAGGGAAAATAGAGTTTCTCCTATTGTTGTTCTTATACTTGTTTGGTATGCCAAAAATGCAAGATTGAGTTGAAATGCTAGTCTCGACCAGATTCATTAACAACTTTCTTCAAAAAATTTAGGATTGTTTTGTTGGTTGCCTTAGCTTGGCCATTTCCCTGAGGGTAGTAAAATGAAGGGAATTTTTTTCTGATTTGAAATTTCTCACAAAGATCATCAACATCTTTGTTTTGAAAATGTGAATCGTGATCAGTAAGTATGGTTTGAGAGATCCCATACCAAAGGATGATGTAGTCCAATATGAACATAGAGATATGCTTACCAGTAATATATGTTAGAGGAATAGCGTCCACCCATTCGGTAAAGTACTATATTTCTCTGATTATGTATTTATGACTGTTAGAGGAAATGGGTGTAATTTAGGTCAAATACCAACCTTGATAAAGGCCATGGTGAAGTAATGGGTTGGATCTCTTGAGATGGCGCATGAATAAGATATTTGTGCATCTAACATTTTTGGCATCTTTGTACATACTTATGAGCATTTTCCTCTAGTGTCGGCCAATAGTATCTCATCCTTAAGATTTTCTTTGCTAAACTATTACCACCCAAATGGGCCCTACAAACTCCTTCATGAACCTTATACAAGGAAAGTTGGGACTCTATGGAAGTAAGACATCTTAAAAGTGTTCCATCTAGACCTTTTCTATACAAATTATTAGCGAGAAGGGTATACCTAGAGGCTTGTTGGATAAGGGACTTTTTTTTATTTCTGGACAGGTCAAGTGGGAGGGTATTGTCTTGAAGGTAAGTATACAGATCCTTTTACCAAGGAGACTCAGAACCAACAATAACACATATTGATTATGGTTTTTGCACCTCATGGGCTGGGACCATCAATTGTTCTACCAAAAACTAGAATCTGGTTTCATTACCCAGTATGTCAATCAAAGATGTTATAGTAGCCATCGCATCTCCGACCTTTTTTTGAACTCTTTGGAACTTGTTCAAATACAATGTAGTGAGAATAAGCACACATTTTTCCATCAATTGTCTATATGGGACAATTTTTTCATCTTTTTTCATGTAATCATTGTTGACCTGACTGATAACCAACTGGGAATCACCATAAACTCTCAGGTTCTTTATCCTCCATTGCATAGTTAATTTTAATCTGATGATTAGAGATTCGTACTCAGCTATATTATTGGTACATGAAAAATTGAGTTGGAAATACTTAGGAATTTCATCCCCTTGTGGAGCGATGATTACTATTCTAGCTCCTGCACCATGGTTTGTATATGATCCATTAAAGAATAACTGTCAGAGTTCTATTGTTGATGCTTCCATGGCAAAAATTGCTTCATCGGGGAATTCTAAGACGATAGGTTGATGATCTGGGATGGGTGCTTCTGCTAGTTGGTCAGCAATGACTTTTCCTTTTATAGCCTTGTGATCCACATACTCACTATCAAACTTGCTTAAAATCATCACCCATTTGGTGAGCCTACCTCTTAAGGTTGCTTTACTTAATAGAGATACTTGAGTGGGTCTATATTTTCTATAAGCTTTGTTTGAAGACTGAGCATATAGTGTCTCAGCTTTCAAGAGGTGAATACAACTACAATACATGCCTTCTCAATTAAATAATATTTTATTTTATACCCGACCAAAGTTTAGTTGATGTAGTAGATAGCTCTTTCCTTTCCTTTGTTGTCATGTTGTGCTAAATGAGCGCCAAAGTGTTGAATCTGTCGTTGAAATATATAGAAGAAGTAGTTGACCAGGATTTGGTGGAACTAACACTGGAGAACTCAACATAAAGTTCTTGAATTATTGAAATGCTTGTTCACATTATTCTATCCATACAAAAGTCACTCCTTTATGCAACAAGTGTTGAAATGGATGGCACTTATCTACTAACTATTCTATAAATCTTTTGATGGATTGCAACCTTTCCTGAAGTCCTTTGAGTTGCTTTAGATTTGTGGGAGGAGGCATGTCTAATATTTCTTTTACTTTATCAGGATCCACTTCAATGCCTCTATAGGAAACTATAAATCCAAGGAGTTTTCCAGATGTGACTCCAAAAGCATATTTCTTTGGGTTCAGTCGAACCTTGTATTCTTCCATCCTGTCAAAAATTGGTCCCAATACTTGCAAATGTGTCTCTCTAAGTTTTTATGTCGCCATTATGTCATCCACATAATCTTCCATGGTCTTATGGATCATGTCATGAAAGATCATTTTCATTTCTCTTTGGTAGGTAGCGCCTGCATTTTTTAGACCAAATGGCATCACGTTCCAACAATATGTTCCCAAAGCACAAGTGAATGCAGTTTTATTTTGATCTTCAGGAGCTATCTTAATTTGATTATATCCTGAGAAACCATCCATTAGAGATAAAATTTCATGTCCTACTATCAAATCAACTATAATATCAATGTTTAGTAAGGGGAAATCATCTTTGGGACAAGCCTTGTTCAAATCCCTGAAATCTATGCATATACAGATCTGACCATAATTGTTTGTAACCGGCAAAAGATTTGATATCTAGTCAGTGTAAGAAATGGATCTTATGAAACCAACATCTAGAAGTTTCTTCAGCTCAGTCTTCACTAACAAGGTGATATGTGGATGCATCTTTCACAACTTTTTTTTTAACTAATTTTTCATTTGGTAGTAGTGGTAAGTGATGTAGTACTAGCTTTGGACCAAGACTTGGCATGTCAGCATATGACTAGGTGAAATTTACTCGTCTTTCTTTGAATAAATTAATAAATTGCTCTCTTTCCTCAGGTAAGAGATTTTATGAGATAGATATTCTTAGGGTGGATTTCATCCCCTAAGTTAACTTCAACATTGTCTTCTTTTAATAATGTTTATTTCTCCTCATCTAAGGGAATGAGTTCCAACTTTCCATCTTCTGGCGCCTCTAAAAGGTTTTCACCACAAGATACGTCTTTATTTTTACAAATTTCACAGTCAAGAAGTGTCTTTTGGTTTTCACTTAGTGACCTTTTTTCCTTTCATTTTTATTTTTTTGAATAGAAAGAGGAGCCACCTCCTCAAAACATGCAGATCTATCCAAATCAAAAGAAATCCCAGCCTTGTGATCTCCTAATGGTATTCCTTCCCGAAGATCTAGGAATTCTGCAATTGCTTAACCATTTTCAAAAATATCTATCTAGATGTCCTTGTTGATTCCAATCAACTAAATTGGCTTGGACTAAACAAAGGTCAGTGTTGAGAGATGACTTGATTTGGGAAAATGGAACTGTAGTGATAGTTCCAAGGAATCTAGAATGGGAAGTAGACACACCATCTAAGGAGCGAATATTGACATGTTTATCAATACAGGGTTGATCTTCTAGGTTCATGCGTTCAAATGGGTCATTTACATTCATGGTACTAGTGGATCAAGGGGAATACCCAGGGGTGTCAGACTCAAAATTGTGAAGGCATTCTCACTCATACTTGTGAGAATCAGTCATCCTATAATGTTAATTAGGTATCTCATTTTCCATATAATTCAGGATTTCATGTCCAAGGGTCGATTCAGAGATTGTGATTTCCAATTCTTGTGACAACATTTGTGGAAGTATGTTACTGATCTGAGAATGTTCTTGTTCTTGCCCCCGGTTTTCATTAACCTCAGTTATTCTAGACTGGCCATAACTAATTCATCTTGTATTCCTTTGAGTAGGCGGAAATTATAGCTCTATTATTCCTTGTTGTGTTGCCCCTAATCCTATGGTTCCATCATATCCAAACTCTTGTAACATAGTGTATCCCTGGTCCATATCGATTCAAAGGAAACTGTGTTGATGGTAATTCTTGGGGATCTTGATATAACCATGTGTTGATATCATAATCAATTGGATCTTCCTCACTCAAATTTCCCCATTTAGTAAATGTTGTAGGCGGGAATTTGAAAATAACATGCTCTAGTATTTCTACTCGTATTAGGCGACCATATTATCTTGGCGAAAAAGGCATATTAGTAATTGTAAAGGCTTCTTCATAGCGATACTCACCGAAACCTTTGTCTTGGACTGATATTTTAATTTCCATCCTTGGTATGTCTTTGGGAATCAAACCAGAAGTAGAAGGAATACTCACTTCTTGATTTAATGGTACTTGTTTCTATGTACTTCCCCTTAGGTTGTTGAAATATTGGAAGGTGTTTGGATCTCCTTCTATAATGATTTATGTTCCTTGATAAGGAAACTTCATAGATTAATGATAGGTAGATGGAACAACTTGCATTTCATGGATCCATAGTCTGCCCAGTAACATGTTATATCCTAATTCAAGGTCTAGGATTTGAAATGGAGTACTCTTTACTACTGGTCCTATTTTGATAGGTAAAATAAGGACACCTCTAGATGATCTTTCCTTTTCATCTTATTCTCTGATGTTGATGTGTATAGTAATAGCAATGCTTGACTCTTAATATCCTAAGGTTTTTACTACTTTCAAAGTACAAATGTTTAATCCAGCCCCATCATCAATGAGGACTCGTCTGATTGTGTGTTTATGCACTTGGACAAGAAAATATAAGGGATCATTATGCAGTGATTTATGCAAAGGAACATCATGGTCAGTAAAAGTGGCATTAATTATTGGTGGAAATGTAATTGACCATAGTTTGGAGGTTCTCCATAGATATGTCCCTTATGACAGCTGCATTTTTGAGATCGTGGTCTAATACTTGTTTATGCTATGGGTATATACGTAATAATAGGAAGATAGAAATATGAGCAGGAGTATGTTTGAGTTGATCCACCAAACTATGTTTTGGATTGGGAAGTTGTGTAGTGATTGTAGGCATAGTAGAAGTAGAAGGTGCCCCTTGTAGGACAACCACAAAGCGGTGGGTTGTAACTGTACATTTAGAGTTATTGTCTTTGATATTGATGGTTGCAATCTAGTATTCTGTAGGGTTAAGACAATTTATCGTGTTATCAGAAGAGAAGTAGGTATAATTGACATGTTTTGAGTGTCCACCAGATGCAAGGGTTATTACCTTTATTATTTGTTTGTAAAGGATCATTTAAAATTGTGTGATATATGTTTTATTAGGTTTGGAAATTGGTGACATCAATTACATGTTGTTCGATTGCATATTTGTTTAAAAAGGCTACATTATTATCGAACTAGTTTGATATATTATAGAATGCCAAGGGTCAGTAGATAGGCTAGCTTGGGATCGGATTAATCTCACCTTATTGGCAATAAAAGATACATTCAAATACATGCACCAGTTACAGAAGCATAAATATACATAATTACATACATATATATATTGATTTATATACCTAATATATATGAACTAGTGTATATATATTTTTACTCGTGTATTTTTTTATAGACCCTTATTCAATCCTATAATGATATTCACAGTTTTGTGTGTGTGTGTGTGTGTGTGTGTGTGTGTGTGTGTGTGTGTGTGTGTGTGTGTGTGTGTGTGTGTGTGTGTGTGTGTGTGTATACTTATGTATATATATGTGTATATATATATATAATTATTTATTTATTTATTTATTTATATATCTATATCTATATCTATATCTATATCTATATCTATATCTATATATGTATATGTATATATGTGTGTGTGTGTGTATGTATATATATGTATATATGTGTGTGTGTGTGTGTCTATATGTATATATGTGTGTGTGTGTGTGTGTGTGTGTGTGTGTATGTATGTA
>MU224845.1:673313-684763 GCA_018584345.1 Thuja plicata | reverse complement strand
CGAGGCTTTGTCCTACAGAATATTGTAAGGGGAATGCCCATGTGGCTTTGCATATTGTAATTCTAAAAGTTTGTAATTCCACATTTGTGGAGATAATAAGAAGCCCATTTTCTGTTCTTGCAAATTTATGTTGTTTCTCTTTGTTTCTGTCGTGTACTTGTGGTATTAAGGGGAGTCCCCTTCATCACTTCTTCTGATATTTATTAATATCCTGTCTGATATTACCTGCTGTAATTTTTTATTAATCTTAAATATTTGTATCTAATACTGATGGACAGGATATACTCATAATTATGGCATCAATGAAACTCTTACACATAGATAAATTCTAACGCTTGGTCTTATCATTATAATTATGGCTACATATTCATCTTACATTAATGATTGTTTCACTAATATCATGGAGTTTATATGGTATTATTATGGATTTGTTCTTAAAATGTGAAAAGGAAGATTAACAGGAAAGGTGCGGGAGGGCTTTTGGTAAAAGGGATAAGAATTTTTTTCTTAATTAGATCTCTTCTTGGATTATTCAAATAACTCTGGAATGCATTTCAAAAACTTTATAGCTATTAGGTAAAGATTACTTCAAATAGTTATCGAGAGTAGGAAATTAAAATGATATATAGGAAACCTTCATGTAAATACATGTTTAACAATCATATATATAAGTACAAACTATTGAAGTAATGCTATCTTCGACAATCCAGGGAGGGGCATAATTGGGATATTTTGGATTATTCATCAACATCATGGAAAATAGAATCAAAATATTAACAACTCCTATGTAGATCAAGATTTGTGCAACAGCTACGAAATCTGTGTTCAGTATAATATAGAAAAAAGATATACAAATTAGAACTAACCCCGATGAAAGAGAAGAATAAATTATATTATTTATATAATATAATTTATTTCGCTCTTTCATTGGGGTTAGTTCTAATTTGTATATCTTTTTTCTATATTATACTGAATGCGGATTTTGTAGTTGTTGCACAAATCTTGATCTACATAGGAGGCATTTAGTATAATATAGAAAAAATATATACAAGTTAGAACTAACCCCAATGAAAGAGAGAAATAAATTATATTATATATATATAAGAGTATAAACTATTGAAGTAATGCTATCTCCGACACTCCAGGGAGGGGCATAATTGGGATATTTTGGATTATTCATCAACATCATGGCAAATAGAATCAAAATATTAACAGCTCCTGTGTAGATCATGATTTGTGCAACAGCTACGAAATCTGCGTTTAGTATAATATAGAAAAAAAAAAAGATATACAAATTAGAACTAACCCCAATGAAAGAGAGGAATAAATTATATATATCCCCGGAGGGAAGGAGGATACAATTTGGAGATTGAAATTTGGTAAAATAAGTAATAATACAACCCCTTAGATTCAATTTCTTATTTATGTTGGTTTCAATTGTTGTTATTATGTGGGTTGTAGTTACTTATTAATTTAGCCTTCATAAACATAAACGATGCAAGATTTAACCGGTTTTCAAATTAAAGATCATATGGCTAGAATTGTTATTTTCATAATGATGATGTATATTCTATTAAATTAATGTAGAATATATCAGTTGGGAAATATTCTTAACTAAAACTAGCCTTTGAATAAGTGATGTATTCTCTACTCCTCGGTTAACATTTTATTTCAGAGAGTAGTGTAAACGTCACTGAAACAATCTTTATAAACTCCCTCGTTGGTCACCTATCTACCCTCACCCTATAATCCAGGTGTAGACTTATTCTCTATTTAACCGGCCAATTTTTTGAGCTTCATACCGATATGTCTACTCCTATTAAGCTTGCAGGTCCCAAGAATCGTATGGCATTTGATGAAGCCATTAAAGGAAGAAGGATAAAGAAGATAATGTTATCTTCCCACTTTCTAATCATTCAAGCAATATATAGAATTTTGGGTAGAGAATTTATCATTAATACAGAAAACTATAGAGTAAATTCAGATATTCTTGTAATGTTTATGGCATCTTCCATTCAAGTGGACCTAGACAAACAAGCTATAGGTTGGTTGTGTATATGTATCTTTAAAAGGAAATATTTGGGAAACCTAGACAAAGTAATCATTAATATCAGAGGGGATTTAACCATCTCTAAACCTTGGTTCTATGATTCCCTCTTTATCGGGGTTATACCAGTCCCTACCTACCCTGTATTGATTACAAAAGACCAAGACTCCTTTCTGGAATGGACCCCTATGATAAGAAGAAACCTGGATTTCTTGTTTTACTTTATGCATATAAGGAGATCCCTAGATGAAAATTGGTATGAAAATTTCATTTTGGAAGATCGGGTTGGAAAATGGGAAGAGGAAACAGAGGAGAACTCTGATTCAAAAATTACAAAACCTAAAATTGTAGCCAAAAATAAAGTTACTCCACAAGAGGAATGTAGAAAAATAGACTCCTAAATTATTTCCATAACTTTTGACTTCCTCATAGAAAATAAGGCATGTACTCCAAAGCTGAAACAAAGAACTTCCTTAAAAATTTCAATGAAAATAACTAGTTATTCTCAGATGCATTCATGAAGTATTACTTTTTCCTATATATCATAATCATAGTTACTAGCTCTACATAAATGTTTAGACATGTGTTTTTATCATCCTAAGATCATTTTATTTTAATTTGCAATTTGGTGTTAGAATAAGCAATAATTGGAAAATTGTCACCATCAGAGTAGTAGAATCTGTGGGGTATTTATGAAATACAACCAAATGTCAATATTAGTTAGAAGGATTTCTAGATGCCAGATTATGTAAAATCTATTTTTAGAAATATTATTTATAGAAATTAATGGTCATGAATGAACACACAAGGAATACACACAGAATAAAGATGTAATGTCAACATACGTATTAACAAATACAGATTGTCAGCTGACAAGAAAGCATCTGCAAGACTATAATATACATAAGCTAGAATATTGATATCTAAATTTTGTAATGTAGATGGATTATATAAAATTTACTGTGGTTCCTTTGTGAACTCACCCCTGTATGAGTTATGAGATGGTTGGTTGGTATACTTTGAAGCTCTCTTAGCTTGAAGTTAACTCTTAAGAGAACCATTTTTCTCTATGATGAATTCAAGATAAAATTATTCAAGGCTATATCTTTAGGAAGATTAGAGTGTTTTTGGGGCCTAACAAAATTTGGTTTTTTCTCAATGATGCATTTCCTAGTCTTAACTAGCTCTTCTCCTACCTTTGTTTCATTTCTCATGGAAAGTATAACACCTCAGCTCTATTTGTTCTTTTACTTATTCACACTGTATAACTATGGAAATATTGTAAGATAACAGGTAAGATCATCTCTGGCAGAAGTTTTTAAAGCTTCAGGAAAAGGTAGTATAAATGTACTGACTCCCTTATACAAATTTCAGCAATCTCACAGGTTTATACACAGATCTCCTACCCAAAAATGGGGTTATAAATGAGAAAGGTAAGATAGGTAATAGAGATGAATTTCACCATCTAAAAGCACTTTTAAGTTTTTTTCATTTAATTGACTAACAAAGATCTTTTCCAAGCAATAGAATTTGGTTGTAGGTAACTGTATGGTTTGAGCTTCAACAATGAAGGTTCACCTCAAAGAGAAAGGAAGGGAACAAAAGGAAGAAAGTGTTAACAGAATGAAATTTCTCTTATCAATTCTTCTTTAGATTTGTAATATTAAGATTGGATCTCTAGCAAGATAATATCTTGTAACAAATGATTTTATTTTTGATGTAGAAACATAGGCTCTGTTAGCACTTGCAAAATTTTCCATGGTTCCAGGCTCTTTACCCTTGTCTCTGCAATTATTTTTGGCCTCTAGCTAAATCCCTAAGTCTTGTTGTGTCAAAATTTGGCTAAACCCCTAAACCCTCAAGACTTGTTCTGAATTCATGTTACATTTCCAAGTAACTTAAGTCAAGTTTTAAGTCATGTGCACTTTTCCAAGCCTTTATCTCTTAATCCCATAACCCTGACCGGATATTCTTTTTCATTCAGCGATCAAGTGCAGGTCGTCGATCAAGTTCTCTTTAAGTTTTCATCTCACGGCTGGCACGTAATCTCGGGATAAAAGTCAAAGTCATCGAATATTTGGATATTTCACATGCACCGTAGATCTTTCTCTATCTTGGTCTTGATCGTGTGGTTTGCGCGTGATCTCTAGACAAAGGTGATTTCAACTTTTTTATTTGGAGATTCATTGAGGGTCGTTGATCTTTGTCTTTTCAGGTCATCATCTTGCGGTTGGCGCTAAGTCTCAGAATGTAACCTGAGTCAAGGATTTTATTTGGAGATTCAGAGATAGCTTTGTTTATGAATCTCATGATCTAACTGTGGTCTTGGTAGGGTTACTTTTTCTCTTTGGTCGCGTGATCTCGTAATGGACTGAGGTTAAGTAAAATGCCTCGACATTAAGAAAGAACCATTGATGCAAAGTTGATCATGTGGTTGGCATGTGATCTCAGAAAGAATTGGGCAAGTACAAATAAATTCAGAGACTTAACACCCATAGATCTTGTTTTGATCATGTGCTTGGCACGAGATCTCAAAACAAACTCAAGGGTTAAGAAATGATCTAGCGACCTAGCGATCATGTTTATCTCCCAATCTCCATATTTAACTATAGTAAAGGTCGGGTTAAGTCACATGAAGTATAGGTTTATTCATAGATTCATCACAAGTCATTGATCAATTTCTATTTCTGACATGATCGTAGGGATGGCGTGTGATCTCGTAATATAACTTAATTTAGGCAAAGTATTCAGCGACTTTGAGTTTCCTTCAGTCTCTGAATATCCAAATTTAATCATGGTTAAGTTCTGAGCTTAAGTTGAGTTGCACAGATATGATCTAGGTCATTGATTAAAGAAAGGATATTATGGTTCTCGTGTAATCTTGAAATAAACTCTGGAGTTAGTAAAATATTACGCAACTTAGATTTTCCTTCCGTCGATGAATCTCGGGATAGACTATAGTTAAGAACCTGAGTCAAGTTAGTCAAGCATGGATTTTTTGAGATCAAATCTAAACCGTCAATGCAATTTTGATCTTAGGGTTGGCGCGTGATCTCACAAAGAAATAAGCAAGTACAAAATAATGTTGAGATTAAGTGCAAGGCATAGATCTTAATTTGATCGTGCGACTGGTGTGTAATCTCATGAAGAATTGATCAAGTACAGAAGGATTGCGATACTTGGAGAGGATCGTAGATCAAGGTCGAGATGAGTGGCTGGTGCTTAATCTCAAAATGAATTGATGATTTCATGATATGTTCAGAGATCTAGTGCATACCATAGATCTTGTTTTGATTGTGTGCTTGGCATGAGATCTCCCAACAAACTCAAGGGTTAAGTTTTTATCTTGCAACTTGGATATCTCTTCAGTCGTGTGATCTCGTAATATAATCATGGTTAAGGCAATGTTACTTTTCCTACTTGATCACTGAATCTCTAAATGCACCTATGGTTAAGTTAATCTCTCAAGATTAAGTGAGAACTGTTGATGCAGCGTTGATTATGTGGTTCACATTTAATCTCACAATGAAATGGTCAGGTACAAATATTTCTTGAGATTCAGTGCAAACCGTCGATGCAACGAAGATCTAGTGGCGTGGATGTAATCTCCCAACTGATCTAGGGTTAGTTAAATAGTTTAGTGAATTGGAGATTACATAATCACGCAATGTCCAGATAAAGCCAAGGTTAAAGACTGGTTAGAAGCCGAGGACAAGGATAAGTTAAAATGCAGACAAGTTTGAAAAGATCTGACGATAGGCGTAAAGGATCAAAAGTAAGTTACACAAGATGTACTCATCAAGGAATTGTGCCTTGTTGCCACCTGTCTAATCTGATCGCCAGCCCGGGTAACTTGAAGGCAATCCATGGCTGTGTTTTAAACTTGTGATACAGCTTGATCTTGACCATCTAAATTGTTGTTCGCACCACCTGTAGCTGTTATAATTGTAATTTAAATATTTTAATCTATTCTCAAAGGGTTTCATGGTGGTGGACTCAGATATTTGATATCAAAGTTATTAATAACCAGATCTAATCTTATGGATCGATTTGCACATCTATTGAAGACCAGAGGGATTGAAATCTGATATGTGGAGATGCATTTATGTTCAAACTTGACATATATAGTTTTATAATCAGATGATAAATGCATATAGTAGCACCTTTTCATTTCTGTATTTATGTAAGCTACTTTCAGAGTCATGCCTTGGGAATTATCTGACCTCAAGATACTGCGCTCACATCCATGGATTAGGGAAAATTGATTGCAAATCAGATTGCACAGATTGAAGAGAAGAGATAGGATTTCAACTTGACAACATAATTGAATTCTTGACATGATTGGTTGTAAACCCTACCCCTAAATGGTCTGAATCTTGTAGAATTCTTGTTCCTATAAAAGAATATTCAAGACCATTGAGTAAGGGCTGGAAAATTGGAAAAGTAGAAGGCATTAGGCTTATACTTGTTTCTAGTCTAGGATATAGCAGATGTATTTCAGATTGTATTGAGATAGAATAGAAATCTTATGATCTTTTGCATATTATTGAACTGTGTATTTCCTTGTCATATAGTTGCAGAAGCATGTTTTCATCATACTTAATATAAGTATTCTCAGGTTTTAAGTCTCTCCTTTGTGATATCTCTATGAGTTGTAAGTTTTATGGCTTACTGTATAAGTCTTGCTTATACATATGTTTATTCCATAAGTCTTTGATCTTGGATCAAATTGAAATGTTGTGGATATTACATTGATTCTATCTGGTTATCTACTAAGGATCTTGTAGTGTGTGATCTGAGATATTTATGTTTATGGCTTTGAATCTTTACCAATAGGTTGTTTCAGTTGCAGTATTGTATTTAGGAATTTACCCAATGGATAAGGCACTGATCTAAAGCAAGTATTTTCTATGGAGATATAATTCTGAGTGGTTTGGCTATGTTCTGTCCCAAAATTACAATCAAACTCATAACCAAATTCTTTACTTTTTAGTTGTTGTTCTTCTTATCCCACCCATGGTAGTGGAGATTCAATGAATGCTAGGTTGGAATTTAGTACTTACTTACCATTTATCAATTGTTCAAATCCAGAAGTAGAAGATGTTGTAAAGAATTGAGTTTAATCTGGATTAGGTGTACCCACCTTGGTTTTACAGAGCCAGAAGTGCAGAGGGCAGTCTTGACCCTATAGTTGGTCCGCTTATCTTACAAAGCTTTCATACTTTGAGCTAACCACTCCTAACATCAGTCTTAAGATATATTGGTTGCTTTTGTAGCGTAACAGTTTTAAACACCAACAGGCTCCCAAGGAACTGGGACCTAAAATTTGTAATGCCTGAGAAAGGAAACCAACCAGGCTATGTAATCTATGATCATGACCTATACTCTCAAGAAAGACCATAGGTTTTCTTATCTCCATTCTTTCCTATCGGTGCCTACAGCGAATGGAGCAATTGTAATTTCCTTTTATAATTAATGAATAAAAAATTTTGACTTCGGTCATTTATTGATCAAAAAAATGAAAAATAAAAAAGAATTAAATTAATCTTGGTTGTACGGTCGAGACTGAAAATTATTTTGGTCATCTACAAGGTATCTATCAATTGTTTATTCACGTTGGGTTCACTAAAATGTATGTGTGGGGAAATCTACACAAGCTCAAGACGAAGATTAATAGCACTGAACTACAAAAGTAATCAAATGATTAATCCTATAAAGCCCTACAAATAAAGAAAATAAAGAAAATATCATAAATCATAAACACAATAAATGCAAACTAGTGTATTTGAAGCTTTTGTTGCTTCTCTCTTCTTCTCTTGAAACGTTGCTTTGAATGGTGCTTAGATTTGATACTGCAACGCTTATGACTTGGAAGATTTGAGAAATTGTGATAAAATGGTTGATGTATATTGATTGCATAGAAAAATTTACATAAATATTGTACTCTCATAAATTCGAAATCGAGATCCTTTCAAATGAGAAAGAAGAAGGTATAAATAGAGATTTCAAACTAATCAACGGTTGAGATTGATCATGTGAAAGAAGATTGGACAGATGATTTAATTAGAGATGGAGTGATGATGAAAACATTCCAATTTCGAAGAGAAAAAATAAAGAAGATAATACAATTTAATTTTGGAGAAAATCAGTTTCCAAAATGCAATTGATTTTTCGATTAAAAGAATGATTTTCATTTTCAATTTTGAGGATAATTAAATGATTTTATTGATTTAAAGCTCTTTTTTATTTTCAAAATTTTGAATTCCTCATGAAATTGTTTTTCTCTTATTTTTGGAA
The DNA here is from genome assembly GCA_018584345.1 of Thuja plicata. Lineage (NCBI taxonomy): Eukaryota > Viridiplantae > Streptophyta > Pinopsida > Cupressales > Cupressaceae > Thuja > Thuja plicata. Next base: position 676,419 of record MU224845.1, on the reverse strand, counting down.
GATTTTGGAATTATAAATTCAATTTAGAAGAAAGCGAAATCAATTCAAAATTAAATGGAAATTTGTCAGAAATGAAATTAAATTAATTTTGGGTTATTAATTTAATTGAGAAGAAATAATTAGCTAATTTAATAATTAATTATAATTATTTAAACTATGGGAATTTAGAAATTTAATTTAATTAACTGATAAAGACCAATTAATTAAGGTGAAATTAATTAAATATGATTTATTATTTAATTAATATTGAGAAATGATTAAATGATGAAAAGATTAGGACATATCATAATTAAGATGATCAATTAAACAATTAAAGAACCATTTAATTAATAGAGGAATAATTAGTAATTAAATGTGAGCTCGCAAGTCTGTCCATTTTTGGGTGTCTACAATAACTTTGGACTTTTTAGGAGATTTGGATCTCCCCTTGAATTTGGATTTATTTTGCTTCTCATTATTCTTGTCTTTTCCCCTAGGTCTTCCATGGAAAATTAGGGATTCCTTGACACTAATAGATATCCTCCTCCTCATCTCTTCAAAAAGTAAAGATCCCATCATATCTTCCATCCACAAAATAACACAAGTACTACTAATGGTCATAAGAAGAGAATCCCATGAATCAAACAAAGAATAAAGCAAGATTTGACATTACTCCTCCTCATCCATCTCGACACCAATGGATGTCAATTGAACCAGCAACATATTGAGTGATTCTAGTTGGTTTGTAATTTTTCCAGTACCCTCCATTCTTAAGGAATATAGTTTATTCCTCAAAAAAAATTTACCAAATATTTTTCTTAATACATCTCACCAAGCTTCTTGAATAGACTCTTTGCAGAGAACTCTTCATGGACATTGATTAAAATGGAGTTGCAAGGAACAATCTAATTAGACCCTTGGTTTTCTAGTCCATAACAACATATTTAGCAATCTCATCTGGATCTGTAGGTTTCATGACATTCTTATCAACATCCTCTCACAGATCTTGATCTATTAACATATCCTCCATCTTCAACTTCCACATTTCAAAATTATTTCTAGGATATTTCTCCACCTCTATTCTCTCAGACAAACTAGCCATCTAAAAATTCTCGCAACAAGATCACAAAGTATCTTCTAGATAAGCTCCCACTCAAATCTAGATTAGTTCAAGAAACCCAACAACCCACAAATGAAACAAAAGGTGATCAGGCTCTGATACTAATTGTAAGGAAGTTAAGTAGTGGAACAACTTCCTACGCTAATCTTGAGAGGAGGGTTATTTGAAAACCTTTTATCATATCTTTGTAAAAATTATAGAAACTTAACATAAATAAATATAAATAACATACATAACACAACAAAATGATTTGCGTGGGATAACCCTTTTGGGAGAAAACCCCCACACTCCTATATCATCCTATATTGTAAGCACCTATAATTAGATGCTCAAATTAGCCCCATTTTATCATGTATGGGTTCCCACATTGATTTCACACTCTCCTCACACTCATCGGACCTTTATTAATTTAAATTAATATTTTGAGTCCTCTCTTAATTGATTCTCACCAAAATATTATTTAGGTCATTTATTATAAGTGTGCCCTTTAAATTATTTCATCTCCTTAGTTTAAGATGGGTCTTACCTCATTTTAAATTTTGAGGCATATTTTACACATCTATTGATCTCACATCTCCATGTGGTGCCTCTTTTCAGAAACTAGAACCTATTATCTCGCACATATTAAAATTTTATCATTTTTTGGCGGGAACATGTTGAAAATGAACATGTTCCCACCTAAGCGACGTGTTCCCACCTAGGCAACATGTTCCCAATTGGGCAATGTGTTCCCACCTAGGCGATGTGTTCCTGACATTTTTGCCCAAAATTTTGGGAGTGGGATATGCCCCATACGTAAATATCATTTTTCTAAGTCAAACTAAAGGTGATTTTACTTTGAGATCTCTATATAAAGGTCATCATTTCTATTCAAAAATCAATCAGTCAATACACACAATCACAACACAAGGAGATCATATCAATTCAAGCATCCAAGTCTTCAAGCCTTCAAAGTATTATTCTTCTTCTTCATAAAACATTGTAGAAAATTACAACAGTCATTATGCAAGGCATATCATTCATGATTTCCTTTTGGGATTTTATGGAGTTCAATATATTGCATGAACACTTGTGATTACATCAAAAGAAGCATTGCACCATCAAGGTATAAGTTAATTTATGATTCAAATATAGCTTCTATTTCATAATAGTATACTTTCCTTTCAGACATATTTCATTTCATTTCAAAGGTTGATTCCTTAAGAAGGGTTTGACTGATGCAAACCCCTCTCTACACAAAAATTTCCATATTTTATAAGTGTATGAATAGGTGGCGCACACACCAAATCAAATCTGGGAAGTACAGGACCTCACAGACAGCCTGCAATTTGAATCACCAAAAAGTGAAAGGAATGAGATAACCCAAAAGACCTCTTCCCAAGAAGGGGATATCCTAGGAAATATATTCCCCCAGAAATAATTCAAATTGATTTTTCATTTCAATGAAAACCTCTGGACCCTATTTATGGTCACCATACAGAGCTATTTGTTTTCTATCAGACTATGTATTTTTCAACTTGTCATTTTTTTTGTCTTCTATCTTGTATCATTCAATCATATCCCCCTAATAAATATTTTATATTAGTGAAGGATTAGAGATACCTATTAATTGTTTGATCACATTCAAGCCTAGTGGGTCATTCTCTTTCCTAATGTACAATAGGAGATAGCATTTATCCTCATTTATCCTCATTTCTTATTGTACATTTTGGTGAGCCCACCTCACAACATTTCCATTTTGATTTTGGTGTTATATCTCTTGTGTATGCATTATCATATCTTTGTATCTAGGTTCACATTTATTGTACATTTTGGTGAACCTGACTCATAACATTTCCACTTTTGATTTCGTGTTTAGATCTTATATGTATGCTTTGCATGGTTTCATTTTATGCATTCATTTAGGACATTAAAATTTTGCATATTTTTGTCCCTCAATCATACATTTAGAGACTTAGTCCATTCAATTTCCGTAATATATATATATATATATATATATACATATAT
>MU224845.1:654433-669297 GCA_018584345.1 Thuja plicata | reverse complement strand
TCTTCTTTTGGTGTCTTTGGACACATTTCTTTAGTCAATTTCAAATGACTAGGCAAAGGTGTAGTGACAGCTTTGGCATCCTTCATGTAGAATCTCTGCAACACCTTTTCAACATAATCAACCTGAGCTAGAGTTAACGGATGACTCTCCTTTGTACATTTTTTTTAGATTTACTTGGATACAATGTTTTCCTTGGACTATCATATTTTTGGTAGATTTCTTTGGATACAATGCTTTCCTTGGTTATCCTTGGGATTGATCGAACTAGCATAACACAGCTTGCTAGCCCATTAAACCTCTCCTTTCTGCATATTTTTGAAGATGAGTTAACTAGCATAACACAACTTAATAGCTCATCAACTCTCCTTGTTCCAAATCTCTCTTTTTCCAATGAGTTGACTAGCATAACACAACTTGCTAGCCCATCTACTCCCTTTGTATCAAACTCTCTCATGGATTGCCTAGCACAACGCAACTGATTAGCTTGTATCATCCATGGTTGTCTTTTCCTCTTCTCCATGATTCCATAGCATAACACACTGTGCCAGTAGATTGGATCATGGAGTCGTGTCTTATCTTTGATGTGTGCTCTTTCACTTTTAATGGGACCACTTGTGCTTTTGTAATAGATTTCTGAGTGTGATGCTAGCAGTTGAGACATTTTTCTTTATCGAGGTCTCTTCAACTAGTTGACTTGGAACCTTAGTAAAATTTAGTCTTTTGCTTTTGTTTTATGTTGTACAAGTTAAGATCCTTGGTTTGGGGGCATGTATCCTTAAACTTAGTGATATTTTGTCTCTTTGTATTTTTCCCATGATCACATCTTTATCTATTTCTCTCTTTCTTCTACTTTATCATGAGTATGAGGTGGACTCATACTCCTGTTAAAGTGGGGGCTAAATGCACCACACTAGATTGTAAGCAACATAATTTGATGCTCAATTTAGCCTCATTTTAGCATGTATGAGTTCCCACATTAATTTCACACTCCCCTCAAACTTGTCAGACCTTTATTAATTTAAATTAATATTATGATTCCTCTCTCAATTGATAATTAGCAAAATCTTATTTTGGTCATTTATTATAAGTGTGCCCTTTAAATTATTTCATCTCCTCAATTTAAGATGGGTCTTACCTTATTTTAAAGTTTGAGGCATATTTTTCACTTCTATCAATCTCACATCTCTGTGTGGCACATCTTTTTGAAAAATAGAACCTACTATCTTGCTCCTATTAAAATTTCATCATTTTTTGGTGGGGACATGTTAAAAATGAACATGTTCCCAACTAGGCGACGTGTTTCCAAAATTTTTTCCTAAAATTTTAGGAGCAGGATTTGGTTGTTTTACACTCCTCAAAGGTATGCCCCATAAGTAAATATCATTTTTTCTAAGTCCACCTAAAGGTGATTTTATTTTGAGATCTCTAAATAAAGGCATCCATTTCCATTCATCAATTAATCAATCATTACACGCAATCACAACACAAAGAGATCATATCAATTCAAGCATCCAATTCTTCAAGCCTTCAAACTATTTTTCTTCTTCTTCATCAAGCATTTTGGCAAATTACAATAATCATTATATAAGGCACATATTTCATGATTTCCTTTTGGGTTTTTGTGGATTTCAACCTATTGCATTAACATTTGTGATTACATCCAAAGAAGCATTGTACCATCAAGGTATAAGGTAATTTATGATTCAAATCTAACTTGTATTTCATATCATCATACTTTATTTTCAAACATATTTTATTTCATTTCAAAGGTTGATTTCTCAACTGAGGTTTGACTGAGGCAAACCCCTCTCTACACAACAATTTCCTCATTTTCTGTGTAGGAATAGGTGTGCATGCACTGGATCAAATTTGGGAAGTATAGGACCTCGTAGACAATTTTTAATTTGAATTGGCAAAAAGTGTAGGGAACGAGACGGCCCATATGAGCTCTTCCTGAGAAGCGGACTCCTCAAGCAACCTCTTCCCCCCAAAACTGTTTCAAATTGATTTTACATGTCAGTGACAACCTCTAGACCCCAATTTTAGTTACCATACAGAGATTTTTGTTTTAAGTTAGACTATGTATTTTACAACTTGTCATTTTATCTTGTATCATTCAATCATATCCCCCTAATCAACCTTTCATATTAGTGAAGGATTAGAGACCCATTAAGTGTTTGATCCCATTCAAGCCTAGTGGGTCATCATTCTAATGTACAATAAGAGATAGGATTGATCCCTATTTCTTATTGTACAACTCCAAAAGTCACCCAATATACTATTCAAAAATCAATAACATATTATAATATACTTGCAAAGTAAGATTCTTAGAGGAGTATCACCAACAAAGTTCCAAAGGCAGCTCGGCAACTATCAAACTCTTAGGGCCTGTTTGTTTCATGGAATTGACCGGGAATTGGCATTTCCAAATTCCCAAAATGTTCAATTCCCTGTTTGGTTCCAAAATTAAAAATTGGAATAGGGTTATGTGAATTCTAATTTTGGGTCATTTTGAGCATTCCACAATTCCTTCTCAGACCTGGAATTAGAATTGAAAAGTGGAATTGGAATTGAGACTATTATTTTGGGAAGGAAAATGCATTCACATTTTTGTGTCAATAATGTATATTATATTGCTATAAGGATGTATATATAGGTATACATGTGTGTGTGTATATACATGGGTCTATATATACACACAAGTGTATCTACACACATGTATATATATACACATATGTGTAGGTGTGTATATATACATGTGTGTATATATACATGTGTGTATATATACACATGTGTATATGTGTGTATGTGTATATATGTATATATATACACAAATGTATGTATATATGTGTGTATATGTGTATACATGTGTATATACATACATGTATGTGTATATACATACATGTATGTGTATATATATGTGTGTATATATACACACATGTGTATGTGTATATATATATATGTGTGTGTGTGTGTGTATATATATATGTGTGTGTGTGTGTGTACACATGTCTGTATTTTTACACATATGTATATACTCACATGTGTGTCTATATGTGTGTATGTGTGTATATGTGTGTGTATATACACACATGTGTATGTATGTATATATACATGTGTGTATATATACACATATGTGTGTATATGTATATACACACACATGTGTGTGTGTATGTGTATGTGTGTGTATGTGTGTATATATACATACATGTGTGTGTATATACACATGTGTGTGTGTATGTGTGTATGTATATACACATGTGTATGTGTATATATACACATGTGTATATATATACATGTATGTGTATATACACATGTGTGTATATGCACACATATGTATATATATGTATGTATGTATATATACATGTGTGTGTATGTATATATATATGTGTGTATATATACATGTGTGTGTGTGTGTGTTTGTATATGTGTATGTGTTCAAAAACAAATTTCCAATTCCAATTCTAGTTTTGTGGAACCAAATGCAGAATCTGCATCTTCTCAGTCATCTTCCAAATGAACCAAACAGGACAAGCCTATATTCTAGAATTCGTTTTGAGAATAGCAAAATTCCTGAATGGATTCAATTCCAAAATTGGCAATTCCAGCATGCACAAATTTTGTGAAACAAACGGGCCCTTAGAATACATCACAATGCCTCTCAGACGCCTAATATATAGGAGATACAAAACATGAAACCGTCAAATGGTATTACAAAACCATGGGCTAAAACCACCCATAAAATATGCACAAAATATCCACCATTGGACCTCTAACCTAATGATAAATGGCCAAGATTCACAATGACAACTTATATTTAAAACCTTATTTCGTGGGTGATGCCCCTAAAACCCCTTGTCGAGACACATTGCCCCATCGACCCCTAGTTGGTCATAGGATGGAGGTTGGCAAGGGGAGAACCCCTTGTAACTCCCAAGTTGGGGGCAATGTCCCTAAACCCCCATCGCTTGTATATTATCGGTAATCTTTAATTATTTTGAGGTTGAGACACCATTTTCCTAACATTTATGAGGATGGGCTACCAAGGCCCTTCAAAGTGTGAATTGTTTAAATGCTCAAAGGCAATATTGGAGCATGTTTTGTTGGGTTTCCCTTTTGCACCAGTGTTGGAGATGGTTGTGTGCCAAATTGGGACGGGTGACAACACTCCCAAATGACATCCTCGGTCTCTTTTAATTAAGGCCAATTTTGAATAATAAGGCAACCTACTCCTGTTTGTGGATCCTTAACCCTTCAATCCTAATTTAGGAACTTTGGAATGAGTGTAATCACGTGGTTTTTCAAGATAAAATAACAAGGATGGACTCCTTTTTTAACAAGGTAAAAGCTTCTATAGTTAAAGTGGAAAATAATAGATTAAGATAGTAGAGCACTGGAGTTTCCTTTTTTAAGAATTGGGATACGTCTACGAAAAAATGTTGGTATGGCCTAAGAAATCATCCAATTAGGGGGTCGGAAGGGGTTGATTCTCAAGCACTGAGAGACTTTACTCATGAAAGAACAGATAGGGATTTATATAAGGTTAGCTTTGATGGTGCCTCTCAAGGAAATCCAGTTATGTAGGGGGGTTGGAAGGGGACACTATGTGTGGATTAGCCAAACCACTCTCACAAGGAACCAATAATATTGCAAAGTTCAAGGCTCTTATTATTGATTTGAAGAAATGTATAGAGTTGAGTGTAAGTGGTTACTAAAATGAATTTGTCAATAGTGATTATGCGCTTAGAAAAGGCCAGACACCCAACTAGAATTTACAAGCCCTTTTGGATGAAGCAATACATATATCCCAGGCTTTCGAACTATTCCATGTTGATCTTGTCTTTAAGGAAACTCATGGCGATGCTAACTCCTCAGCTCACAGAGCAGCGAATGGATCAGATTTTTGTATGATGGAAGGTAGAGTTGTTGTGATGGGATAACCTTCTTTTGGCTCATGTTGGTTTTATTTGACAAGGCATAAATTGTATTAGTTACAAATGTTAGTTCATTTTTGTGAAAATTTAATGCATCGGTTAGTAATTGCTATCAGATTTCCACAATTTATACTAGATGCATTTGCTTTAATCTTTTGGATTAGATTGTGTAAGAAATTTTAACGTCAACATTTCAAGTCACACTATGCGATTCATTATCAGAATAAAAATGCACATCTCCTTTGTACATTTTCATCATAATGATGAATCACAATATGATTCGAAACATAGATATTAAAAAACTCAGAATTTTCATTGTTCTATATAGAGCTGATGTCCATCCATTTGTTGCATCTAATTCTCCACAATGGGGATTATCTATGGAAACACCCATCAGACTGACATGCTCGAGGCGCCAAATGGCATTTCTTGGCAATATCTCTGTTACCAAACTTAAGTTGGTTTTTACGGTTACTGGAAGACTTGAAATCGTGACGATCAAAGAATATTTTTGATCGAGAATTCTCGCATTCAGAAGACCGATACAGGGTCAACTCTAACCTTGCTTCACATTTTGTTGTAGTCCTGATAGAAATTAATGAATTGTAGGCTCTAATCCTTGCAGTCACCAGAATTTTGGTTAGGGAAGGATACCTAGGAGGTGTTGAAGATGTCATCGTTCTGGCACAGGAAGGATCATAATGCAAGTTTCTAGAACCAAGCACTATGGTGGAGAGGCTACTATTCATTTTGGACCTTGAGGGATCTGATTTGGATTGCCATAGGTATAGAGCATAACAAGGGTGGGAAAATGTTTCTCAGTGATGTCTCATGTACATCAATTTTATTATCAATGATTCATGAATAATACAATCTTTCTACTTATGCATAAAAGAAAGTACAGAAAAAATATTTTTATTTCTACAAATGATGATGTTCAACCTTTGCCCTCATGGGGGCGTATAGTCAGACCCGACAAAAAAAATTGTCCCAAAAACAACTCTATTCAAAATTAGGAATTTATGGTTAAAATTCGTTGAATTGGCATTAAATTGCAATGCTAAAGCAAGTGATTCTAAAAATTGGTGAACCTTGGATCAACCCGTCTTCACACTTCTTCAAACCTTTTTAAATTTGGCAAAACATAATGAAAGTGGTCAAAATAAAATAAAAAGAAAACCCAACTTATTTTGATGCCATGGATTCAACTATAAAGTTAATGAAACCTCAATCTGCACCCAACAAATTCTTCAAGCTAAATAACATTCCTCAAAATTGAGAAGAAGTCTTCAAATCAGAACCTCTGATATCAAATAGGAGTAGCTTGGTGACCCCTGTTGAAAGTAGATGTACTTTGAGAGGGGGAGAGGGTGAATCAGAGTACCAAATAAAACTTAAACAATTTGCAAAAACAGTAACCTTATTAACCTCCAATGGATAAGGCAGTTTGTAAAAATATGAAATTAGATAGGACTGAACATAACAGTAATCTTGCCAAAACAACTTAATGAATAATGACATAAGCCAAGACTGATTAAAGGACAAATTTAACAAGACAAGTATCAGAGCAACATAAACTGAAAAGAATTATAAGCAAGAGACATTTCATCATCAGTGGGAACCCTTAAGATCCAACTAGATCATCATAGGGAGAAAACCACTCTGTTTCCTTCATTAATTCCAATCCAAATACATCCAGTTTAGCAGCCCTGCTGCAAGGAGCTTTAACCCCTCAACCTTACAAAATTAGAAAGAGGTTCATGAAAACACAGTTGCACAAATTTGCAATTATATTTTGATAACCCAGTTTATTATAAAACTTTTTCAGATTTTCAATATCTTCTTCACCACACAGTTTTGATCCAATTCAACACACTATTTTCCAAAACCTTCTATTCATCTATATATACATAAATCATGTTGATATACACATATACAGATAGAAGCATTTGGTTACAATCTGTAACCATTAACCAATGCGGTTACAAAAAATTGTTTTAATAACAAATTATTACACATGCTCAGGTTACATCTTAACCCATCATAAATGACATAGAAAAATGCCTTATTTAATCAAAGTTTGAAAACTAGTTTTTGAAAGCAGAACCCGAGAAGGGTTTTAAACCCATTATTGCTGAAATAATGGTCTTCAAAAGTTCTGACTTGCGTATCAAGTCAGTAATAAAAAAACTGTAGAATAAACGTCCTCAACCACATATTCAAACTTTGCATAGCTGCACAGTAATGTTTTTTTTTTAAATGGAAAGGATAAAAACAAACATAATAGATACATAGTTCTTAACAAAAATTTGTTACCGGGTAACCATTAAAATGTTCCAAATCAAACTATATAAATATATTAACAAACCCGTAAGAAATCAGTGAAGATGTTTAATGAACAACACACGTTAAGTAACACATACCTGTCACTGAAGAAATCAAAGAATTGTTTTACCCATTTATTAACCGTTGTGAGTGAGGCTGCCTTTTGTTTTGTTAACAACAAGTAACTAAAGGAGCTTGGCAACCACTCAGAATCTTCAGAGCATTCAAAATCCAAACATAGTGGTGGCTAGGGTATGAACAAAACCTTCTAAATGAAACCATTTGCAAGAATAAACATATTTGAGATGGTTTCTATTTCCCTTTATTCAAATGAGTAATGATTTGGAATCTGCACAGTTTTCAAGTCACATAAAAAACCCATGCACACACTCAAGTTTCTAACTCAAGTCAAATACACTAATCATGATCAACCACCAAGGTCTCTTGCCACGTAATGACCTTGCTTTAATATATAAAAAGCGTGTGTCAAAATGAATCATCAAGGACAAACTTAATGGGGTCAACAAACTCCCCCTTTGTCCTTGATGACAAAAACTGCCATCAAGTAATCAATATGGAATCAAAATAGATAATCATCAAAACTGTCTTAAATTCAAGTGCTTTAGCAATGCACAAAGTATGATGAAATAGAGCCCAAACATCTCAAGAGTTTAAAAAATTGCTTTGCCCTAAATATGTATGTCAATGCATGTCCATGATACCAATATCAAATACTTGTCAAATATCAAACAAGTGTCCTATCATCTGGCAACTATCAAATGTCATTTAATGCCAAAAGAAAATTTCAATAGAAGAAAACCAATTATAGACCAACCATCAAATGTCTGCCATCAATGAATGCCAATACTGCCAATACCTGTACCGTATGCCAACGGTATGCCAATTATAATGCCATGCCAAGTGGTAAATATGACAAGTGCCAATCAATATATCAATATGCCAAGTGCAGTGCCAACCAAAAAAAATACTGCAATATGCCAATCATATATCAATATGCCAAGTGCAGTGCCAACCAAAATACTGCAATATGCCAAGAATTCTCCCCCTTTTGTCATCAAGGACAAAGAGGGCCTAAATGGGGGCTTGTGTGAAAGCTCCCCCATAAAAAAATGATCAAGCAGGAAGAAAAGATTGAGAGTAAACTCCCAATCGATCACGCAACCACTCAAATTGTGCTTTTGGTAGTGCTTTAGTAAATATATCCGCTACCGATGCTTGGGAAGATACATGAATCAACGTGACTTCATTTGAGGAGACTTGTTCACGCAAAAATTGTAACTTAATTACAATATGCTTGGTGCGAGAATGCATTACTGGATTTTTAGATATTTGAATAGCATTGGTGTTATCACAAAAATAGACATAGGTTTTGACACGTTAATACCCAAATCTGCTAACTGATAGAACATCCACAACATCTGAGTACAACAAACTGTGGCTGCAATAACTTCAGATTCAGCAGTTGACAAAGTGACACATTCTTGTTTCTTATTGTGTCATGCAACCAAATGATCACCAAGAAAGAATGTTGCACCACTAGTGTTGCGTTGGTCATCAACACAGCCTCCCCAGTCAACATCAGTATAGCCTAGTAAATTGAAATCATCATGTTTTGGATACCATAACCCAAAATCTAGAGTACCTTGAATGTATTTGAAAAATTGTTTGACAGCATTTAGATGAGATTCTCTAGGAGCAGACTGATAACGTGAAACCAAACATACAGCTTGCATCAAATCAGGTCTAGATGCAGTAAGATATAGCAAACTACCTATCATGGATCGATATTCTCATTGATCAACAAGTGGGGAATCATAAATTTTGACTAGTTTACATCCAGGTTCCATAGGTGTACCAACATGGTTACATTGATCCATCTGAAATATCTTTAGCATCTCTTTAGCATATTTAATTTGTGAGATAAAAAGTCCATGTTCAAGTTGAGATACTTGAATTCCCAAAAAGAAATTTAGAGGGCCTATCATAGACATTTCAAACTCAGATTCCATAATAGCTGAAAAACTTTGTGACAATTCATTATTAGTTGACCCAAAGATGATATCATCGACATAAATCTCAACAGCCAAAAGATCATCATTTACTATTTTGGTATATAATGTACTATCCACACTGCCTTTAGTAAAACCTTTCGAAACCAAATGTGAATCAAGTCTAGAATACCAAGCACGGGGTGCTTGTTTCAAACCATAAAGTGCTTTTTTCCGTTTATACAAACAATCTGGATATTCAGAAGATTCAAAACCTTCTGGTTGCTCCATATAAACTTCTTCTTCCAGATAGTCATTTAAGAATGTTGTTTTAACATCCATTTGATAGACTGTAAATTTCTTAAAAGAAGCATAGGAAAGAAACATTCTAATAGACTCTAAACGAGCCACAAGAGCAAATGTTTCACCAAAATCTATCCCTTCTTGTTGGGCATAGCCCTTACACACAAATCTGGCTTTGTTTCTAATTACTTTTCCTGGTTCATCTAACTTTTTCCTGAAAACCAATTTTCCCCCAATAACATTTTTGTCATCTGGACGAGGAACAAGTTCCCATGTTTCATGTTTTTCAATTTGATTGATTTCATCTTTCATTGCATTTAACCAAGATTGATCTTTTAAGGCTTCAAAAACATTTTGTGGTTCAAAATCAGTTATAAGACAAAAATGCTCAGCCATTTGAGCTTGTTCTATCTGTTTTGCCTTTCCACGGGTTATTATACCAGCATCTTTATCACCAATCACAAGTGTTTCAGGATGTCTTTTAGCAATTATTCTGGAAGGTGTTTTCTGAGGTATATCTACCTTAGAATTTTGAGCTTCCTCTTGTTTCCTTGAACTGGTTTCAACTGATTTAGTAACAACTGATGCATTTGATGTTGACGCATTGTCAAGTTCTAAATCATATTCCTCTTCAACATCTTGAATCTAATTTTTCATCATATTCTGATTTTCATTGAATACTACATTAACAGATTCAACAATTTTATTCAAGCGTTTATTAAAACACTTATATGCTTTGTTTGAAGAATAACCTAAGAAAATTCCTTCATCAGATTTAGCTTGAAAACTATCAAGATTTTCATAATCATTCTTGATAAAAAACTGACAACCAAAGATTCTAAAATGCTTAACAGATGTTGTTTTTCCATACCAAAGTTCATAAGGAGTGCAAGTTCTCCTTATTATGATTTGTACTATGTTTAATATATATACTGTTGTGTGAACAGCTTCTTTCCAATATTTATCAAACAAATTAGATTCATTTAGCATAGTTCTAGCCATTTCTTTTACAATTCTATTTTTTCTTTCAACCACCCCATTCTGTTGGGGAGTACGAGCAGTAGAGTATTGTCTTTTAATTCCATGGTTTTCACAATACTCAACAAAATCTTGAGAAGTGAATTCACCTCCCTTGTCTAACCTTAAACATTTTAACTTAAGATCTGATTCTTTTTCAACCATTTTCTGAAAAAATTTAAATCTAGCAAATGCTTCTGATTTATGTTTGAGAAAAGTTACCCAAACCATTTTGGTGTAATCATCTATGAATAACATAAAATGCTTTTCTCCATTCAATGACTATATGTTAGTCAGGCCACAAAAATCTGTGTGAACCAGTTCTAAAGGCCTAGAAGATAAAAACTCCTTAGATTTGAAGGATGACTTAGTTTGTTTTCCTTTTACACATTCACTACAAACAGAGTTTGTAGGTCTACTAATCAAAGGTAGACCTCGAACATTTTCATGCTTACTAATTCTGATCATATTGTCAAAATTTATATATGACCAAATCTCTTATGCCATAACCAGTTTTCATCTATGTGACTCATAAGACATATGTCTGCACTTTGTTCTTGACTTGTGGAGTCAGACAAATGATATAAGTTACCAGGTGTCCTGAAACCATTAGCTATTGTTTTCCCTGACTTCTCTTTAATAACACATCCGTAAGAATTAAACACAACTTGACGTCCACTATCACAAATCTGACTAATGCTTAGCAAATTATAATTTAACCCTTCAACATAGTAGACATTATTTATAGGCGTATCTTTGTTTATCATAATTGTTCCCGTTCCAGTAATGTATGGACCTATGTTATCACCAAATTTAACAAAACCTCCTGGATGATTTTCCAAAATTGAAAACTTGTCTTTGTCCCCTGTCATATGATGAGAACATCCGCTTTCCAAAACCCAAAAAGTAGATTTTGTCGATATTAAGGTTGTTTGAACAAGCATAGATTGCTCAAGTTTCTGTCTCCACACTTTCGCAAGTCTTTGTAACAATTTGCAATAATTTGAGGTGTGGCCATATTGAAAACATGTAAAACACCTTATGTTTCTGATAAAACCAAAAGACTGTTTATGACTAAAAGTAGAAGTTTTAGTAAATCTGCAAGTATTCATTTTATGCCCAAACAGACTGCAGAAATGACAATAGACATGAAAAAAACTGTTATTTGGAAACTGATTTATGTTTGTTGTTGCAAAAATTTGATGTGAAGTTTCACCCTTGTTAGAATGTTTTTGACTTTCAAGAGTATATACTTGTTTTTGCAATTTACTAATTTCCTGCTCTTTGACTTCAATAGGACTTCTCTGAGTTTCAATGACTTTGTTAGCATTAACCAAATCAAGTCGCAGAATCTAATTTGAATCTTCACAAGCAGTTACACATTTCTTAAGTCTTTTAACTTCTTGAAGAGCACAAAGAATTTATTCTTCAAGATTTACATCTTCTATTTCAACGTCTGAATCTATTTTGGGTTTTTGTTTTTCCAATTCAACTTTAGTCATAAAAAGTGTTTCACAACCATCACCATTTGACTCATCAGATTCATCTTCAGAGTCTTCTTGAGTCATAAGACTCTTCTTTTTAAAATTGTTTAACCTTTTGTTAGGATTTCAGGGTTTTTTAAATGATTTTTCAGATTTGTCTTCATCTTTGCTTGGATCTAGATACGGACATTTTGCAGCAAAGTGTCCAGTTTTACCACAGCCAAAACATTTAAATCTCCCTTGAAATTTTTTCTTGAGTTTCCTAACCAGTAAAGCTTCAAAAACATCAGTTAACTCGAACTCACTATTTTCTTGTTTTTCAACTTTGAAATTGTTTCCTTAGAGGTAGAAGGAGTATTGCCAATTCTCATTTCATAAGCAGTAAGAATGCTCTGAAGCTTATGCATAGTCATTTTAGAAAAATGTTTCTTTTCTTCAAGAGCAGATATTTTAGTTTCAAAATTTGGTAATAATGTTCTAATTACTTTGGCAACAACATCATGTTCATCAATTTCTTCACCAAGACCCTTTTGAGCATTTACAATTTCATCAATGTGAAGAAAATAACCTGCTACTGATTCATCACTATTCATTTTCAAAGAATCAAACTGAGTTTTTAAGGTAATCAACTTAGATTCTTTAACCTTTTCATCACCCTGATAAATGGATTCGAGATTGGTCCATACCTCATTTGTTGACTTGAAGTACATTACTTTCACAAAAACTTCTTTTGACATCCCACACAGTATTGTAAAGCAAGCTCTTTTATCCAGTTCATATTTAGTCTTTTCATCTGAGTCAATAGGAACAAAAGATGGTACAGTATACTTATTAGATACTACATCCCACATTCTCACATCAAGAGAATGAATAAATGCTTCCATTTTAACTTGCCAAAAGGTATAATCAGTGCCATCAAATAAAGGTGCTCTAGTAAGCGAGGCACCCTCAGCTTGAGACATCTTACTTTCAAGAGACCAGGATCAGTCCTAGGGCAGACCTATGAGGACTCCTATGCTCTGATACCAATTGTTGAAAGTACATGTACTCTGAGAGGGGGAGGGGGTGAATCAGATTACCAGATAAAACTTAAACAATTTGCAAAAATAGTAACCTTATTAACCTCCAATGGATAAGGTAGTTTGTAAAAATATGAAATTAGATAGGACTGAACATAACAGTAATCTTGCCAAAACAAATTAATGAATAATGATATAAACCAAGACTGATTAAAGGACAAATTTAACAAGACAAGTATCAGAGCAACATAAACTGAAAAGAACTTTAAGCAAGAGACATTATTTGTGCTGAGTGGAAACCCTCAAGATCCAACTAGATCGTCATAGGGAGAAAACCACTCCGTTTCCTTTATTAATACCAATCCAAATACATCCAATTTAGCAGCCCTTCTGCAAGGAGCTTTAACCCCTTAACCTTACAAAATCAGAAAGAGGTTCATGAAAACACAGTTGCACAAATTTGCAACTATATTTTGATAACCCAGTTTATTACAAAACATTTTCAAATTTTCAATATCTTCTTCACCATACAGTTCTGATCCAATTCAACACACTATTTTCCAAAACCTTCTATTCATCTATATATACATCAATCATGTTGATATACACATATACAAATAGAAGCATTTGGTTACAATTTGTAACCATTAATCAATGCGGTTACAAAAAACTATTTTGATAACAAATTATTACACATGCTTAGGTTACATCTTAACCCATCATAAATGACATAGAAAAATGCCTTATTTAATCAAAGTTTGAAAACTAGTTTTTGAAAGCAGAACCCGAGAAGGGTTTTAAACCCAGTATTGCTGAAATAATGGTCTTCAAAAGTTCTAACTTGCGTATCAAGTCAGTATTAAAAAAATTGTAGAATAAACGTCCTCAACCACATATTCAAACTTTGCATAGCTGCACAGTAATGTTTTTTTAAAAATAGAAAAGATAAAAACAAACGTAATAGATACACAGTTCTTAACACAAATTTGTTACCAGGTAATCATTAAAATGTTCCAAATCAAACTATATAAATCTCTTAACAAACCCGTAAGAAATCAGTGAAGATGTTTAATGAAAAACACACGTTTAGTAACACATACCTGTCACTAAAGAAATCAAAGAGCTATTTTACCCATTTATTAACCGCTGTGAGTGAGGCTGTCTTTTGTTTTGTTAACAGCAAGTAACTAAAGGAGCTTGGAAACCACTCAGAATCTTCAGAGCATTCGAAATCCAAACATAGTGGTGGCTAGGGTATGAACAAAACCTTCTCAATGAAACCATTTGCGTGAATAAACATATTTGAGATGGTTTATATTTCCCTTTATTCAAATGAGTAATGATTTGGAATCCGCGCAGTTTTCAAGTCACATAAAAAACCCACGCACACACTCAAGTTTCTAACTCAATTCAAATACACTAATCATGATCAACCACCAAGGTCCCTTGCCACATAATGATCTTTCTTTAATATATAAAAAGCGTGTGTCAAAATGAGTCATCAAGGACAAACTTAGTGGGGTCAACACCTCAACACCCCAACAACCCTGCAAGACCACAAATAATTTCCAGAAGAGAGAGTGGCAAGAATGGTTTACTTCAACGATGCAAAATTAAATTATTGTTGGATATAACAAATGCATATGTACATGAGAGGCCTTGTTTATAAAGGTGAGATGAGAGTTACGCTTAGACAAGATGTTTACATGTGTCATTATTGTTGATGTTTTGTAGCTATGTCAGATAAATCCTATGAGATTACTGAATATATAT
>MU224845.1:620368-645603 GCA_018584345.1 Thuja plicata | reverse complement strand
TATATATATATATATATATATAGAAGTTGTTTCAAGGGCTCAACTGGGAAAGAACCAGAAAGAAAACCCAATATCCTAGCCCGAATACAAATATAGTAGTTTATGATTTACAATAGTTACAAAATGAAGAATGTCATCCCGAAATAAACCAGTTACAAGCTAGATTCTGACAGCCCGGGGACCCATTACATTGATATCCCGACATGAGGAACAATGTCTCTCTATACAAATTACATTCTCCATAATAAAGTTTAATATCATTGAAGCAGAAGAAAATCGAGGGAAAATGTAAAGTAATAGCAACTAAAATTATATCAAAATTCCCATGTCACACTTTCATTTATCTATATCAAAATTGAAACCTTGGCGGGGGCCCCAATCATTCCTCCATGGCCGATGGATCTATCACCACACGCGGCCAACTTGCAATTTGCTCCACCATGGAAGTCAAATCCAGCACCTCGCACGGCCATCCTAACGCACGGTTAATCTGCTCCTCATAGCGACTTTGTGCAATCTCCCACCCAGACTGCTTACACTGACTGTCAACTGCAACATCACCCCAACCAGAGGTATGGGTCTCAATCGGTTGGCACACATTCAAATCCAAACCAGAAGTCGCAGGCAATGCTAACCCATGTTCTTGCTAGGGATTACGCGCATGAAGTATAGAAGTATTTTGGTGCTCGATATCAACCATATTATCTAATTCAAGAATGTCCAACATAGTTGCAACTTTAAAGCGGATTCGAGAAACCATAGCATCACCTAGGTCGTGGCCTTGTGCTTGAAGGGCGGAGCAAAGATGTTTAATAATTTTGTCTGTCTAGGGCACGCTTTATACTGTCGCGGCCTTATAACTATATATATAGTTACATAATCAATTGTCATTATATTAATCTCATAATAATGAATAGAAATGTCCCATGAAGGGACATGTCTCTTCTATCCTCATTCTCAATATAAATGAAAGAGAGATTGTTGCATTTGAAAAACACATACAACATAAAAGTGTTATTACATTTGCAGCTATCATAAAACTTAACATGGTATCAGAGCCAGACTGCAAATGTAAGAGAGTAGTTTGTTGGTGGTCAATGTGTGACTGTCTTAGAACATATAGTCTCAGTACAGAGACTATATCTCACAAATACACCGTTGGATTTTGCTGCATTTTGGATATGTTGGTGATAAACAAATTGCAAAGAATCTCACTGGAGCGATTGGAGAGAAAGTGTGGGGTTCAAAAGTTATAACCGACTATGTACAGGTCTATGTGAAATCCAGAGAGTGAAGTTGTGTTGCGGATTTTTATCCACGCCAAGTGCAAAGAATAAGGTCGAGTGAATTGTAGCAGTGTTAAGAAGCCAAAGGAGTGATTGAAGAGTTTGGTAGGGGTTGGTAGAGATTTTGAGCTCTAAGACAAGGGTCTTTGAAAAACTCAATCTTTATAGACGTTTTATGATTTGTTGCATATGGACCTTCATTGAAGTAACTTGTGTCAAGGATGTTGATGCGCAGATAAGTATTTATTATCCTTGAATATTACATTTATCTACTCATTGTAGTCTCTCTCTCATCTATATTTCTATAGGTACTATAAGAGCTATTTGCCTTGATCTTTTCCAGGGATGCTCTTGCAGGAAAAGAAGATTGATATCAAATTCAGAGGGAGTCTGACACTTTAGAGGTAACTTTGGATGAGGAGCTCAGAAGATTGATATTAGATTTAGAGGGAGTCTGACAAGTTATCTTAAGCAAACTTGGATTAAAAGATAAACAGATTGATATATGCTCAATGAGTTCTTCTCTGTGAGAGAATTTCAATGTGAAATCTCTTGTTTCCACCCTTTGCGTTGAGGCATGGTGGATGTCATGTGTGTGACTCCATATTTTTAATGGACCTGCCCCCTTTGTACATCATGAGGAAGTGACGACTTCAAAATGATTATCACTTATATTTGTAAAAGTTATTGGAAGGTGACGATCTTACAATAACTTGGTCTTCTATCATGAGACATCTTATGATAGCTGAAACGGATCATGATAGATGATATCTTGCATGGTGGATTGAGTTCCTTAAACAAACCATGATCTCCTATTGTGATAGACATCTTATGATGGCTGAAATAGATCATGATAGATAATATAAATGTTCCTATGGTAAGTGCACATTACCTATGGGCATTTGTTGAGTACTTGGTGGACATCATGAGACGATATTGGTAGGTCATTACTCTAAGCACTTGGTGAATATCATGCGACTTGATATTCTGCAGGCCAATGCTCCCGATATCATGAGATGATATCTTTATAAAATTTTGAGTACTTGGTGGACATCGTGAGACTTGATGTTGGTAGGTCATTACTATGAGTACTTGGTGAATATCATGCGACTTGATATTCTGTGGTCAATGCTCCCATCATCATGAGATGATATTTTTATGAGTTATGGTGAATATCATAAGATTTGATATTCTTGGTCAGACCATATCACTAATATCACAATGAGGTGATATCTAAAATAAAAATTTCACAATTAATTGTGTTGCTCTCTTGGATGGATTTTATCCTCCCTAGCTAAGAGGGAGTGTTGATGTTTTGTAGCTTCTATTGGATAAATCCTATGAGAGTTTTGAATATATATATATATATATATATATATATATATATATATATATATATATATAGTATTAGGAGAAATTAATGTAATAATGATTCAGAGATATTACGTGTGTGTGTGTGGTTACATAATCAATTATTTTTTATTAAGTAGAACAGGTTTTAAAGGGTGCCTGAAACCTGATACAAAGCTTAAGATATAGCAATGGGTCCATACATAAAAAATAGTGGGAACAAAGATAGAGACAGGCCGCAGCCAGGGCCACTAAAAAATATAACAGGAAACTCATCCAAACTGCAAGAAAAAAATAAGACATGGAAGTCCAGCAGCCTAGATGCATCCTGCAAGAGAAACAGCCAGCAAAGAGCCAGCAGCCAACACACGAAGCCACAAGAAGGGTCATTTCTTCCCCTCTTGGGATCGGAGGGTCATATCAAACGTGGGCTAATGTTTAGATTTTTTCCCTTTCACAGCAGTCCACCCAACATCCCCCACGTTGGCCAATCCCTGCAAATCTGGGACCAAAACTCCTAGATCCAGAGAGCCAGGAGAAGGTACCATAAAAGGGTCAAGTGCAGCCAACGGGACAGGTTCAGCAAGTGACCCTGTAGCCACCATGCCAGAAGAACACAACGGAGCGTTGCCAGCAAGAGGAGCAGCAACCAAACCTCCATTAGAAGCCCGAACACGAGTCTCGGTACAAAGAGTCACCGCCTGGACAAAGGCAGCAAAAACAGACGGAGGAGAGGCCTCACCCGGGGAAGAGACCTCAGCAGACACAAGAGGCGCATTTGCCTCAGCAACCTCTAGAGCAGAAGAAACCAACTGAGAAAAGCTTCGGATAGACGAAGCTTTCCCAACAGTGTAATGTTGAGAAGAGGCCTCCTTCCACCAAGAAGCAAAAAAAAAATTAATCTTCTCCAAACCACACTGATCAACCAAATGACATGTTTTAAAACATCTCCTGCACCTGAAGGGGAGCCCTTCATAATCCAAGGTTTGGATCCAGTAACCTTTAGAGTGCTGCAGCATAATCTTTTCTGAAAGACCCTTAGAAATGTCCAAGTCCACCAAAATCCAGGCATAAGTTGAATGAAGAATATCATAAGAGTCCTCATCAACCATCACAAAGTCCCCAAGAGCCTCACCTGCAGCCTCTAGCAGAGAATCCACCCAAAGATGAAGGGGGAGGTAGGGAAGCCAGACCCAAATGGGAACCTTGGAGAAAGTATCAGAGGCGGGATCAAACGTAGGATGCCAAGGCTTCACCATTAGCATAAACCGATCATCCCAACTAAAAAAATGATCACATAAAATCATTTTCCTATCAGCAGCATTTTCAAATTTTGCTACAAAAAAACCCCGAGCCATAGGAAAAATGTGAACAGTACCAAAAATACAAGGTTCCCAATGTCGAGAAATCCAGGAGTGAAGGTCAGGAAGACTTGGCCAGTAGCCCTTGAACCTGCAGATAAGGCCATGGACCGAGAACTCAGAGGATGCCTCATTTATTTCCTTCACGACCTCATCCTCCAGAGGGATGATGATAGGGTTAGAAACCAGAAAAGGAACAGAATCCTTATTCCCCCTCGGACCCGAAATCAGAGAAGGCTTAGCTGCAACAGATTTGCGAGCCGACGATGAAGGGGTCGAAGTGCCAGGACCCCGAGCCACCGCAGAAGGAGCCGAGGAGCCAAGGGTCGGAGGAGTCGAAGAGCCAGGAACCCTAGCCTCCGACGAATGAGTCGAAGAGCTAGGAATCCAAGCCGCCACCAAAGGAGTCGAAAGGCCAGAATCCCTAGATGTCGCCGAGGGAGCCGAAGAACCAGGAGCCGAAGGAGCGGGAGGAGCTATAAAGCCCAGAGCCGTAGCCTCCGGCGAGGGAGCCGAAGAGCCAGGAGTTTGAGCCGTCGCTAAAGGAGCCAAAGGGCCAGAAGCCCTAGCTGTCACCGAGGGAGCCAAAGAGCCAGGAGCAGAAGGAGTCGAAGAGCCAGGAGCAGAAGGAGTCAGAGAGCCAGGAAGCCTAGCCACCATCAGAGAGCCCCTAAGAGGAGGAATGTTGAGTTGGATCTCTAAAAACACAATAATCTCATAATCAATTGTTATTATATTAATCTCATAATAATGAATAGTTATATAATCAATTGTTATTATATTAATATCATAATAATGAATAGACATGTCCCATCATGGGACATGTCTCTTCTATCCTCATTCTCAATATAAATGAAAGAGAGATTGCTGCATTTGGAAAACACATACAACATAAGAGTGCTATTACATTTGCAACTATCCTAAAACTTAACTGTTATCCTATACAATGAGACAACTAAAATGTTGACCTTCACCTAAGTAACAAAATGTAGTTGACACGAGATGAGATCATGTGATGACTAATCGGTCTTCTAAGACACTTGAGACCTAATTAAACTAAAATCGTGAATAAATCCCCTACTAAGAATTAGCGAAAATACTCAATACAACAATAATAGTAACATATTTTATAAACAGTAGTATAGATTTATCCACTTATAAAAAATATATTAAATCAACATTAAAAAGATGTGGTTCTAATGATATGTGATTGCAAAATGTTGATTATTGTTGTTGCCACATATGGAGATTTCAACCAAACTTCAGAATCGTCTCTACAAAAGAGTTTATAAATTTTGAACATTCTCTTAAAATTTGTTGATTGATCTACTCATAATACTATAAATAATTGATTTTAATAAACATATTTAAATTGCGAAGCTCAAAAAGTTGAGTGGTTTAATTTGAACAATAAAAATAGAATCACCTCTAAGAAGTGAACTACTTTTTTAATGGAGCGACTTCTGTAAATACAGGCTTTTTGCAATATTACACAAGATGCAATCAACAAAAAGATCAGAAAAACATACATTAACATAGTAAAGTTAATGGATTAAATATAATGGAATAAGTTGTTCTATCATATTTATGGAAAAACTAATTGTAATCCACCTCTAATATTTCATGTTGCCTGTAACACGCCACACATTTTATGAGGCATAAATAAATCAGTAGCTTATATTCACACTGTACTCCATTGTAATTTACGAGGCATAAATAAATCAATAGCTTATATTCACTGTACTCCATTGTAATTTTCAGTTAAATTAGACATCAAAAATTGCCAACCAACCACTAATCTTCATGATTTTAAGCCCCATTAAAAGTTAAAAAGTCAGATTTATACTGTGACTTTTTAAAATCTTCATCTGATTGATAAGAGTTCAAACAATATATTTGTCAGGGTTGAGATTAAGAGTTCTCTCTTTTAAAAAAAAGATATCTTTTAGGTAGATTTTTTTAAGCTAATTTTATTCTACAAAGCAGGTATCACCATCCTAAAAAGTCTTATTCAAGGGTGATGTAACATTGCTTCCATTAGCATTCCCTCAGATTTTTTCCTCCACCATCAAATACACAACGGCAGTTCAAGCTCGATTCTGAGAGAAGTGTATTGGTAACACATGGTTGTTTAGAAAATGCATCTTAAGTGGAGACTGCATGCTCCCAAATGCCCCACCCTCCTTTGCCTACAGAAAAAAGAAGAAAAATGACACAGTAGTGCATCCACAGACCCATTAAACCTCTTCACAGTTTGATATAAGAAAACAAAGGAAGACGGCATCAAACAGATATTTTGCTCGCAGTTTGAGACACTTCTGATGTAAATAAAAGTGGAGAGGTTATACAAAATATAACACCAAACAAGAGCATCATTAGCATGAAACGGCATTTAAAACGCCACATTTTATTCTTATCATCTTCAATCCATACCGGAATCACACGAACAAAATAATTTATTGAACTTTCATACTAAAGATGCCATAAAACCAATCTACATGATGGAAGCAACTCTTGTACTGATGCCAATTAAGTTGATCTTACCAAATAGGGTTATAAAATAAACACTTACCCGAATAACCTATTAATCCATGCCAGAAAACCAATACAAATCTGAACAGATACATTAAGAATTATGCACAGCAGCTTTAAGCATTCACCATTTTATTGGAGCCGATTAGCTTTTGTAACAAGCCAAAGCCTAAGCATTCATAATCTTCTCCCAACCCAAAGTTTGCCGTGTGATTAAGAATATGGGGAATACTGATGGTACCCATTATTAGTGAAACGATTCCAATGCAAGCTAGTCATTGTGCCACCAGTTTCCGAAGCATACAGTGTACTATAAACAATCTGTGTATTATCTCTTAATTTAAGAGTTTTATGGCAAAACATTAAAAGGTTGAAAAAATCGAGAGGGCAAAAGTGCCCAAAATGGTAATATTTTTTCTCATGTACATTTTTTCCCAAAAGCATTATGGCCTGAGGGAGGCTGAAGTCAATGAAAAATGAAAAAGTTGTCGGATAGATTGAAAAGGCCTGTACAACCTGGTTGGTCTAATTGTGGAGAACTTGTATTCTTGAAAGGGAGGTCACAAGTTCAAATCTCATTATGGGGTATGTACGCCTTGTTCGTATCATAATTAGATGCCTCCCTCAAAGAGTACAGGGTAGTCCCATATTGCTGTCACCATGTATAGACCCAAAAACACATAGCTGGTATCATGGACCTTTCCTTTCCTTTTCCATTAAAAAACAGGGTCAGAAAAAGATTCAGATAAGGTAAAGTACAGTGCAACGAAACAAAAGAAGAAACAAGGCAAAGTCCTATAAACGACTAATCGGCATTCTGTCTAAAGCTGGTTGTGCATTTGTCAGTAAAATTATTGAATTCATCTCCAAAGAAAGAAACACGAGTCTTCCAGACAATAAGAATAACTGCCTTCCACTTAGAATCAAAATTCCATTTGAACATTAGTCTATAAAGTTATTTTCAAATTTCATATTATACTTAGGGATAGATTTCAGTTGAATAAGTCTCGTAACTTGAACAGAAGGTACAATACATGGGTGCTTTTTTAATTTTACAACTAAGTTTTTTTGTTTTCACTTTCAATCTTAATTTTGGTTTAATTGTTAAAACTTAATTTTAGGTCTCTGATAATCTGACTAACAAACACTCTTTGCACTTGGCATCCCAATCCTCGTATCACCTCTGTCATTTGTTTCTTGTCCTGATGATGGATTACAGAGTGTTGAATGAATGGATTATAGAGTGTTTCTTGTCCTGATGATGGATTATGGATTATCAGTGATCCCAAATGTTGATGCAAAAATGGAACACAATTTCTTGAACTTGATTTTTCATCTGTCTGCTAGCAAATATCTCACTGATTCACCACACATTGTTTTATTTTTTACCATTTAAAAGAACAAAATCAGACAGGGATTATCTACATAATACCCTAAGAGGGCCAACATGAACAGTAGAGATTATAACAAGGACATAATAGATATTTCACCAATTCACCACAGGTATTTCACAGCAAGTAACATTAGCTGGTAACATGGTTGATGCAAGAACACAGTTTTTCCAGAAGCTCTTCAACTTGAATTTCATCTGTCAACTAACTTTAGCTGCTAACAGATATTCAGTGATTCATAGCACATTGTTTTATCTTTGCCACTTAGACAAATATCAGGAGTTTTATTCGACTCTACAGAACATCCCTATGAGGACCAATAAAGAAAAGTAAAGAGACTAGCATGGACCTATTGGAATTTGTCACATTTACTGATAACCAATTGTTATACTCCAAGACCAAAACGTTTGACTCTGTAAATTCTCCTTCAACACATTATGCAGGAAATTTATCTAATTCTTTTATATTTAAACTATGGCAAAAAAAAACGTTCTAGAAAAGCACAACATTTCCGAAAAGCTCACCTCCAAAGCTTATTAAAAGAGAATGTAAAACTAAGCTTTATTTTAGACCAACTATGCTGCAACACAGAAGCCATTAATTCTCATTCTATGAGACAGCTTTAATTGCAAAACACCGTCCCTTCATTATGTAAAAGGTTTCTTTGGCACAATATGGCAATTTAACTTGACAACCACCCACCCTAAGAGACACATTCAAAACTATTAAGACATCACAGCAATCACATCAGACACCCTCATTGTGATATACTGAGATCCATCTTTACTTTTGAATTCAGTTCCTGCATATTTTGAGTACAAGACATTACTTCCGGGGGATATACTAAGTCCCTTTCTACTGCCTTCCTCATCAAACGAGCCTGGTCCTACTGCAACTACCTGATTACATGCACATGCGCTGAAATATCAATGATTCTGAATTGACATGATCACAATAACAGAAGAGATGCCTGATAAAAATTCTCGTTGAAAGTTAAAGATGCATACCGTTCCAATAGATGGCTTCTCCTTGGCACTTGCTGTCAAAAGCAAACCACCAGCAGTCTTTTCCTCGGCCTCTTGGACCTGCCACATGAAATCACTAATTGTTTTTAAAACTACTACTACTTAAACTCCACATAGCAATATTCTTTAGAATCCATGCACAACTACCCAGCTGAAAAACAACCTTTATTAAAACACGGTCATTCACTGGTTTGAGGTCTTTCATGTCATCAGTCTCAAGAAGTCCAACAATGTCATCTTCTTTAAGAAGAAGATGATCCACACCATTGAATTCAATCTCTGTGCCCGCATATTTAGAATATACAACTTTGGCTCCAACCTGCATCGCAGAAGGTATTTCAAATCACAAACTAAAGATGTCAAATGCCAAATCTTTTGCTTGCCCAGTCTCCAAGGTATACTTGGTCCAAAGAAAAAAAAAAGTGGAAAGAGACTCTTTCAAAATTCAGGATTAGTACGCATCATTCTCTCAACAAAATACCATATTCTACTTTAACATAATCCCTTCCAAAAACAAGAAGATTGTTTATGTGGAGAAAATTTTATAAAAACTGTTGAATACATGTGTAGCTTCGATCAGATAAACGATGGAGATATATCATTAAACACTAAACTCTTTGTCTATCATCGTTCATGCTAATTACATTATCGTTCCAAGATGATCGAATGAATAAAGAGTATTATGATCTGTATGATCATATTCAGAATTGCATTAGATTTCATATCAATCAATATATGATTGATCGGGCATCTTATTTGATTCCCCGATTACTCTTAGTATTATCGTATTTGTTAATAACCTTAACAATATCAAGTGTTGTCATTAGTCTAGGCTATAACCGCTGATGATAATCAGTATGTCTTACTAATTCATTGGCATCGTTTAAGTGAAATGGCATGATCAGTTAAGTGAGAGGTCGCGCCTTGAATGGACATGCCTCCACTTTGTGGACTCATGTCTATTCAAGACGTGACCATTGCTCATATATATAATGCCATTCGATGAGGCATATGAAAGTATCGAAATCAATTAATACTTAGTCCTCTCAAAGATCTGCAAATTAAAGCATTGTTAATCATAAATACTTATCATTCTGAAATATAAAATTAAGACAGAATTACTATTAGATCTGAGATAAGTCCGATTAGCATTTACATGGTATCAGAGCCACGTTAAGGAGGATCCAATCAGCGATTGAACTTAAGATATTCAGATTTAAATCAAAGTACATCACATTCCTCTATGGCAAGTGTAATCAGATTCGACGATAGGCTAGAAGGAGGAAATAACTTCTCGTCATGCGAAGTTCAGGATTATGATGATCTTAAAAGAGAAAAAAGTTGAGTCATTTGTGAAAGAAAATAAAGCAGAACCAGAGAATGATCCCGAGAAGACGACGTGGATTGAAGGAAATGAAAAGGCCATGAAAATCATAGTTGATGGAGTTAGAGATCATATCCTGCCAATCTTGACAAAACATGAGACCGCATATCATATGTTTAAGTCACTTGAAAGCACATACGAAATAAATAATTCCAGCAAGACCTTGGCTCTAAAGAGAGAAATCGATCATATAAGTATGAACAAAGGAGAATCTATCAACGCATACTTTATGAGAATATCTGCACTAAAGGATGAGCTATCAATACTTGGATACCATATTGAAAGTAAGGAGTTAACACTTATTGCCTTAGATGGTCTACCAAATTCCTGGTAGACATTTGTTCAAGGCATTAGTGCAAGGTCTAAATTTCCAAAGTTTGACCGGCTAAGATCAAACTACCTTCAAGAGGAATCGAGACAAACAAAGAAAGGATTCAATCAGAAGAACGTAGATAAAGATCTCCATGTCTTGAATGCAAATTCTCACAAGAAAGAAATGAAGAAGCACTTCAAGAAGAGGAAAAGCTACCATCCAATGTTTCAAGAAAGATGTTTCACAAATCCAATGTTTCAGATGCAATCAATATGGGCACTATGTAGTCAGATGTCCTAATAGAACAAAGCAACAAGCATCATTTGCCAAAGTAGGAAAGTCTAAGACAGAGCATGAATCCGAGAAATATGTAGTCTACTCTGCACTTTCAAACCAAGTATCAAATAAATCCAACATTTGGGGTATAGATAGTGGCTCATCAAGACATATCACTAGGTTCAAGGAACTCTTAGACTCCGTGGTAGAAGAAACTGATGAGGAAGTGACAATTGGAGATGACTCTACACATCCAGTCAAAGGTGTTGGAACATGTACCATCAAATTGAAGTTCGGATCTCTATTCAACTCACAGGAGTATTGTTTGTACCAGGTATCAAGAGGAACTTGGTTTCCATATCTGCACTTGAAGACAATAGATATAAGGTTACCTTCATGGATAGTAAAGTGTTGGCATGGCCAAAGAACACTACTATTAAGAAGGCTCAAACCATAGGTTATAGACAAGGATATCTATATAAATTATGTATTGAACCAAATCTTGCCCTAATTCATGAAAGTGCAGACTCTAATGAAATATGACATAGGAGATTAGGACACATCCATTTCCGTGCCCTATCTTCTATGGAAAAACTAGTCACAGGTTTACCCAAACTCAAACAATATTATTCAGGGGCATGCAAGGGGTGTGCCTTAGGGAAAAACACAAAAGGGTCTTTCCAAAGTAGTTCTAGTAAAACAAATGACGTATTAGAATTAGTCCACTCAGATTTATGTGGACCCATGTCTATACCTTCTTTAGGGGGTTTCCTATATTATGTAATTTTTGTTGATGACTTCTCTAGAAAGCCCTGGATCTATTTCCTCAAATGTAAAGAATCTGAGGCGGTCCTTAGAAGGTTTAAGGAATTCAAATCCCTTACAGAAAACTCTTCTGGGAGGAAAGTTAAAACATTAAGGACAGATAATGGGAGAGAATACACATCAGATATTTTTAAAAGAATTTTGTAAAAAATGTTGGAATTAAGAGAGAGTTCACTGTACCCTACAACCCTCAACAAAACGAGGTTGCTGAAAGGAAAAATAGAACCATTGTAGAAGCTGCTAGGGCAATGTTACTTGATCAAAACATAGAAACATCAGTTTGGGCAGAAGCCTCTAGCACTGCTATCTACATACAGAACAGATGTCCTCACTCCCATATTGATGACAAAACTTCTGAAAAAGCTTTCACTGGTGTAAAACCAGACATCAACCACTTAAGGATATTTGGTTGACCTGTCTACATTCATGTGCCCAAAGAGAAAAGAACTAAACTAGAACCTTCTGGGAGAAAAGGTATTTTTGTAGGCTATAGTGAAACCTCAAAAGCTTATAGAATATATGTGCCTAGTCAAAGACAGATTGAACTAAGCAGAGATGTGATTTTTGAGGAAGACAGCTTTTAAAAGAGCCAAAAATTCTATTGAGTCAAAAATTCTAACTTCCCCCATATACCTAGAAGAGGATCCTGCTCCTGAGATACAAAGGAAGTATCCTTAGGAAGATAGAAATGAAGAACAAATCACATCATTAGAAAATCCTACGAAGAGACCACTCTGGGCTACTAAGACAATGGAAGAAGCAAAGACTTATGCAGCTCCGTCAAAGACTTTTAAAGACTTTTAGAGAGAGTAAAAGACCTAAGAGATTCTCTAGTTATGTAGCTTTGATGAGTGAATTCATCAAAACAGAACCTACTAATGTTACATAAGCTCTCCAGCACCAAGTATGGAAGGATGTCATGACAGAGGAGTATCAATCTATCTTGAAAAATGATGTGTGGGAGATAGTACCTAGGCCAAAAGAGAAATTTGTTGTTTCTTCCAAGTGGCTATTCAAAATCAAGCATGTTGCAGATGGCATATAGAAAAACACAAAGCAAGATTTGTAGCCAGAGGTTTTTCACAAAAGGAGGGGATTGACTATGAAGAAACCTTTGCACCAGTTGCACGATATACCTCAGTCAGAACAGTCCTAGCCATTGCAGCAGCCAAAGGATGGAAAATCCATCAAATGGATGTAAAAATAGCTTTCTTAAATGGGACTATTGAAGAAGAAGAGGTCTATACTTAGAGCAACCTGAAGGATTTCAGATCCACAATACAGAATCACATGTGTGTGTATTAAAGAAAGCCCTGTATGGACTTAAACAGGCTCCCAGAGCCTGGTATGAAAGAATTAACAGTTACCACATGGGATTAGGCTTCTCAAAGAATGATGCAGACCCAAATCTCTACTTCAAGCAAAGCAAAGGTGATATGTTAATATTGATATTATATGTTGATGATCTATTGATTACAAGAGAGGATCACCTTATTGATCAGTGTAAGAAGGATCTAGCCTCTGAGTTTGATATTAAGGACTTAGGTCTATTACACTACTTCCTTGGATTAGAAGTCTAGCAGAAATCAGATGCCATTATTCTGAATCAAGAAGTACACCATTGATATTTTGAAGAGATTTGGAATGATGAACTACAGATCTATGTCATCTACCATGGAAACAAATCTTCATAAACTGAAGGAAGCAGCAGCCGATTCTCAGTTAGCAGATCCAACCCTCTACCAGCAAATGATTGGATCTTTGATGTACTTGGGCAACACCAGACCAGATATATGTTATGCAGTGAATGCCTTGAGTCAATTTATGTGTGAGCCCAAGGAGATACATCTTGTTGTTGTAAAGCACATAATGAAGTACCTTCAAGGTACTCTTAATTATGGTCTCAAATATGGTAAGATTGATTTAGATCTTCACGGATTCACAGATTCAGATTGGGCTGGAAGCGTTACTGGTTAGAAGAGCACCTCATGATGTTGCTTTAGTTTAGGGTCGGCTGTGATATCGTGGATAAGCAGAAAACAATCTTCAGTGGCTCAGAGTTCTACAGAAGTCAAATACATTGCAGCTTCTATGGCTGCAAGAGAAGCAGTATGGCTCAGAAAACTGCTCATGGGATTATTTGGTGAGCCTCTGAAACCTACTATTATCCACTATGATAATCAGAGTTGTATTAAGCTTTCAATGAATCATGTATTTCATGATAGATCTAAGCATATAGAGATTCCTTATCACTATGTGAGAGACATGGTAGAAAGGAATGTGATTCAGCTAGAGTACATCAGTACAGAGGATCAAACGGCAGATATTTTTACCCAACCTCTCTCCAAAGTGAAAGTCGAACACTTCAGGAAGAATCTTGGTATGATTGAAATGCAAATTTTCAAATTTGATTTGTACTAATGTATTAAAGATGTTTAGTGTGTAAACTTCTTTTGTTATATGTGTGACTATGACTTTAAGGGCCCTCCCCCCACCCTGTGTACATTTCAGAAAGGTGACAACTTTTTAGATAATGAACACTTGTATTTAACATTGCAAGGTGACGATTATGTAATGTTCAGTAGATCATTTGATTGATATCATGTGACTTGATATCATTATGATTCATGGATTTGCCATGATTTGTTATGGTAGACATTATGTGACTTAATGTCAGTGCACATACCATAACTAGGATATATGAGGAGAATGTAATGTTCTCGAGTATATTATATCCTTTAGTATCACGAGTTAGGTGATACTTCATATCACGAGTTAGGTGATATGTGATTCCTTATATCGCGAGTTGGGTGATATATCATATCACGAGATAGGTGATATATAATTCATATCACAAGATATATGATATATCTCTTATCACAAGTTATGTGATAATTCTTGTCACGAGTTATGTGATAAACTCTTATCATGAGTTAGATGATATCCATATTCACAGAGATTATTGTGATATGCTCTTGTTTATACTCTTTATCTTCCCTAGCTAAGAGGGAGTGTTTAATGCATGTATAGGTTCGATTAGATAAACGATGGAGATATATCATTAAACACTAAACTCTTTGTCTATCATTGTTCAAGCTAATTACATTATCGATCCAAGATGATCGAATGAATAAAGAGTATTATGATATGTATGATCGTATTCAAAATTGCATTAGATTTCATATCAATCAACATATGATTGATCAGGCATCTTATTTGATTTCCCGATTACTCTTAGTATTATCGTATTTGTTAATAATCTTAACGATATCATTAAGTGTTGTCATTAGTCTATGCTATAACTGTCGATGATAATCAGTATGTCTTACTAATTAATTGGCATCGTTTAAGTGAAATGGCACAATCGGTTTAGTGAAAGGTCACGCCTTGAATGGACATGCCTCCACTTTGTGTAGTCATGTCTATTCAAGACGTGACCATTGCTCATATATATAATGTCATTCGATGAGGCATATGAAAGTATCGAAATCAATTAATACTTAGTCCTCTTGAAGATCTGCAAATTAAAACATTGTTAATCATAAATACTTATCATTCTGAAATATAAAATTAAGACAGAATTACTATTAGATCTGAGATAAGTCCGATTTGCATTTACAAAAACAAATAAATTGAAGAAAAATTGCAATACATTACAACTTCATACTTCAACGGTAGGTTCAACCTGAATTCAAGTTTAACATCAACCTTCTAGAAAAAGGAAGATTGCTCATGTGGAAAAAAAACAAATTTAAAAAAGAAAACAAAAGGAAACTGCTACCCAGTACAACTTCAAACCTCAACAATAGGTTCAACATGAATTCAAGTTTGACACAACACCTTCTAAAAACAGGAAGATTGCTTACGTGGAGAAAAACTTATTAAAAAACAAATAAACGGAAATCGCTACCCATTTCAACTTCATACCTGAACAGTAGGTTCAACCTGAGTTTTACCAATAGACTTGCCCTCACCCACAGCCACAACCTCACCACTTTGGGGTTTGCTAACAGCAGAGTTTGGCAATAAAATTCCACCTCCAGTCTTTTCTTCAACGGGCTGAATCTTTACGAGCACCCGATCTCCGAGTGGCTTGAGTGTGGTAAACTGGAAATCCAAATGATCAAACTCATTAGAAAAGCCATACTCCAACTGGAATGTCTCTGCTGTATAATGAAAATAAATGAGAAAATGCCAAACTCAGAATTTGCAAAAAGAAAAGGTCCAATCTCTCATGAGGGCCATAAAACTTTTTCCAGCCAGACAAATCAATATTAAATATATGCAGTTTGGTATGCTCACCGTGCTTACCATTTGCTTACTAATCCATGAATTCAATCCATCCGTTTTATGGCATACAATAACCCCAAGGAAAATTCATGGAATCAAATTTCAAGCAATATATACATGATAACCCAAGAACTATGACAGGCACCAGCAACTCGAAACTACAGCTAAATTTTTCCTTATATGGTCCCACCCAAACAAAAACCATTCTCTCACAACAATAATGCAGAATAGTTACTGCTGGTAATAAGCAAAATGATATAGCAAAATATCACCTAGTCAATGAGAAAGTTTATCCCTAGTCCAAACAACAAACAAAATTGAGCCAACAAATACAACTTACATTATAACTGCTTACAAATAATTCCACCTCGGAGGTGCAAATCATGCTGTAACATACATTACAACTACACACCCAGTTTTTTCCCATCCAAATTCGAATCAACCACAAAGCAATTTTTTAGCCCTAGGTTCCAATTGTAACAAGTTAGTCAAAAGCGTGCTACAGTGAAAAACCAAGTCTAGAGAGAGAGGGAGGCAAAAGATAACCAAACAAAGGAATTAGAGAATAAAATGGCAGAAACGAGAAAATTGAAAGGAGAGAAAAATAAAATGTAATTAAGGAGAATGAAACACCGACAGAAATATCTTATAGCAAAATATCAAATGAGTATTTCTAAAAAGAGGCATTACAGATACTTTTGACAATTGAGAACTAGGTGTAGGTTGACACCACTATCTTAAGTATTGCCAGGCTAACTCTCAAATATTTGCGGCTATAAGAATTCTTGCAAACGAATATCTACTAATAAAAGATAATATATTCCTGAGTCTTCTTCAATGTTAAAGAAAATTTCTAAAATGTGGCATTACAGCTCCTTTCAAGCAGCTGAAGCTGGTTTGTACTACTTGGCGATAAATTTCAGATGCACCCATCAAACATTCGCAGCTACAAGAATTCTTGCAGAAGAATAGTATACAACGGAGAATTATAGTGTCAAATATCAAATAAGTAATGTTACTACTATTATTATACCATTTCAAGGTCCTTCCATATACAAAATAGTGACAGATTACTGCAAAAAGACAATCAAGCGCACAAAGTAAGCAAACTACCTAAAAAAATTGTTAACAATAATGACATGAAGCCCACATAGAATAGCCTCGGCTTAGTCAGACAAAGGCAGAGTGAGTCCAGTACAGAGTATCATAAACCCAACATCAACTCTGCAAAAAAATTTGTGGCTAAAACTACAGGACATCTAGCAACCATTTGTTGTGCACCTATCTATGATCCTCGTTATCATTCGAGACACTTGTTGCACAATACTGTAATAATAAGAAATTGTTGGAAACAAAAAATAGAAAATAACACATCCTGCATTGAGATAAACAGTAGAGACGAAAAAAATGTATCGGATGAGTACCTTGGGAGCCACAGTTGTGGCTGCTTTGACAACCAAGTTTATTCTTCTAACGGGTTGCTGTCGAATAGCAATGGTGCAGGGTGGAGCAGCCCTTGAAGAAGTAAAACCCTCAAAAGACCTTAAACCCACAATTTTTGTAGAGGCACATCCCAGCTGTGATGCTGCCATCGCCACAGATTTGTGATATCAAATTTCTAAAACCCTGAAAAATGACAAACACCCAACAGAGCGTAAGAGACCTACTACAAATTTAGCACAAACCCAGTACGATTTTGCTATACCCGGATGGATTTTGGGGTTTGCGGATAAGGAAAACTAAGACTTCAAAAGTTTAACTGGAATAAAAAGGCGAGGAAGCTATGTATTTAATGGGATCTTATCTTTCTTATCAGGTTAACACAGTCTTTTAATAATTTATGTCGTTTTGTCCTCTAGTGTTTGATACTATACATAATTAAGTATTATTGAAATGTGCAGGTATTATTTTTATATTTTATTTTTTGGTGACGTGTGGTTCAATAACAGTATTTAGGTTTAAGGAAGAGAAACCTAAACCTTTGTTAGTTTTCCTCCCAAACCATAGCGGAGGGGCCTAGCATTAAACACTAATTAAATTTATTTTTAACTCTCAATCACAATGTTATTTTATTTTATTTTGTTGGAAGCCCACTTGTGCCTAAAACCTCTTCGAAATTCTAGGCCCATTGACAATCACAATGTAATTTGACTTCAATATTTTCCTTATATGCAATGTGCATTGGCTAAAGTTGAACATTTTGTATTTGAAATATTAATTCAAAGTTTTTTTTTTTGGGCGCTCTATAATTTGGGTTGCAAATGGTTTGCAAGTGCATTTAAAGATTCCAATGCAAGAGAATGCACGACTTCAAAGGGTGTCTTTGAGTGTTCGGTTATGGGGAACTACGGTTGTGCAAAGGCTGCAAGTCAAGAATTATTGAGAGGTTTGTTTTAGATTTGTTATTTTAAGTAAGTGAAGTTGCATATTTCTTAATATAAATATTTAAACCGTGATTTTCTAGCACACTGTTATTGGTTATGGTGATGGTTGCAAGATTGGAGAAAGGTTTGTATATGCATGATGGGAGAGAACACACTAATACCCAAGGCAACCAGCAAAACAGAGGTCTTGGGGTATTCATTCGTGGACTCCCTCAGTCTACTCTGTTGTTATGTATGTCCACCCATCTCTATGTTGGTTTTAGGAGGAAAACACTACTTCATGGTTTCAAAGGAGGGAGCCAGCAAAATAGGTTTTTAAGCTCATAAACAGTTGGCAATTAATGACATCAGTGTTTTCCATGTGGTGAGAGGTGGCTAGCCTCAGTGGACTCTAGGGCATAGATGTGACTGTACATAGCAATAAAAAGGGGAGAAAGCTTTGACAAAAAATGGATTTTCATGCTTTTTAATTTTATCATCAAGCATGGTAGCAGGTGAGTCTGTGTTGTAAGTTTCCTTGGATCTATGTTGTAAGTTTCCTTACCTATGATTGTGTTATAGTTTATTATTTTGCAATATGCCCTTCCAGATACTATTGAGAGCCCTTTGAGAGAACTGGCAAATTGTTGGGAGCAATTTCCATTAAACACTGTGGTTGCCAGTAGATGCTTCAATTGCCAGACAAGAAAAAACAAATTATCAGGGGTCATTTTCCCTACAATAACTATAGTGCCAAGTTTTATCTTCCACAAAGAATGTATTATGATTTTTTGGGAGCCTAAATGTCCTCATTGCTCTCCAAACATGGCTTCTTGACTATTTTGCCCTAACTTATGTCTCCAATATTCTTTGCTCTGCACTAACAAAATTTTAATTGGCATCCCTTGCCTTCCTTTAAACCCTACCTATTTTCCTTGATCTTCTAGCACACCTTACCTATTTTCCTCGATCTTCAATGCTAGAGAATATATTGTCATCACAATTGTATTTTGGTATGTATTGTTATTTACAACATATATCATTGGTTGTGAGTAGCTCTTCTAACTTGATACCGATAATAAATTGTTGCAAGGTGTGAATTGTTATTTATGGGTCAAGTTTTGTTCTTTATAAACTGCCCGAAACAGACTCCAAGAATCTTGTGAATGGCTACATGCTCTTTCGTCACATTTTGTGTTGTTAGTTGGGTTCTCATCCTTCACAAACACGGTTTACAATTAATTTCAAATTACTATCCTAATGCTTTGTTTTCTCCTTTATTGAGCATGTTCTCTTTGTGGGTGGGGCCAAAGTCAAATTGATGCTCCTCCCGTGAAGGGTGGCGACTCTAAGGTTTCAGTCCAGTGGAATATTGTTTTGTAATACAAGAAAAGAAGATATAGTGTCTGGTAAAAACAGAGGAAAATAATTCTATTTTTTTAATAAATTAGAACCAAACATGCATGGAAGGAGATCTTTGTATCAGGGGATGACTCATAGACAAGCCAACGATGAAGGGCAAAAATGGTAACAAAAGGACTTAAGAAGTAAGCCAACTTCACCCTCTTTTACTTATATTCCCCCTAATTCTGGTAGAAATGTTTCAAATACTAAAGATTCACAATATACTCCTTTAATGACGGGTCAGAAGTATTCTTTTTCTAATGAACTATCTCCTAGGACCCGTAGAAACCAACCTGAGATACCAAAAGGCTTTGGATACTCTTGTTATGATGATGATGGTAATCATATTTATGTTGATGAAGGCATGGGTTTTAAAGTCACATCTCATACTAAACCTCCTAAAGACCCTGAAAATATTCATGAGTCTCAAGTTGAAATGGTTAGGAACTTTAATCTGCAAATGGAAGTAGTAGCTAAGGAGTTTGAGGTAAAATTAGACAAGGAGGCTAAAAAGGAGCATTTAAAAAAGGAGGAAATGGCTAAACCTGAAAGTCATTCAAGAAGATATGTTTAATGGTTTACTCATAGACGTTGAAATTGAAAAACCAAAGCATAATTTTTTCAATAATAATATTGAGCTATCCAAGGAGGATAGATTTTTGTATACTAGGGAAACTTCAAACCCTGCCTCAAAGAAGAAAACTAGAGAACTCACAGATGAAGAGCTTAGGCAAGAACTTGAAGAAATTGAAACTAAATACACTAGACAAGAGATGTTGGTAAGAAAGTCACAATTGCTTAAGAGAATGAAGGAATTAGATGATATGGATAAAATAGAGAGTAAGGGACCACAAGGATAGAATATGACAAATTTTAAGGCTCAAGAAGATCCTCAACCTGCCCCTGTGCAACAAAATTTGCAGCCTAATGCACAATTTGCTATCCCACCTCAAAATAATTCTAATTTCCAAAATTGTGGAAATAACCCTTTCTTAAGACCACGGATCCATTTGCATACGTATAGACAAATTGATTTCACTGGAATCCCAGGTTATCCTAATAATATATATAATATTTTAAGGCCTAAAATTCCTAAGTTTTCAGGAAAGGGGGTGTGTCTGGTGAAGGTCATATCAGTGCATTCAAAAATGTGTTAGATAATTTTGAGGTTCATCATGAGGATATAATCATGAATTTATTTATGTAGTCATTGCTTGAAGATGTCAGAGAATGGTATAAAGGCCTGTTGGATTGTCATATTGGGAATTGGAAGGAATTTCAAAGAGTTTTCAAGGAAAATTACGGAGACCATACCGATTCTAAGTTCAAATTGGGAGAAATAACAACTATACAAAATCACCCAAATGAGATTATTTTGGATTTTAACACTAAGTTTATTATGGTGTTGAATAAAATTCCACATCATCGGAGGCCTAATGATGCAATGTGTTTGATTTTCTATCTAAATGCTTTTGATCCCAAGTTTGGATATGAATTGAGATCTAGGGATACAGGAACTGTTGGAGAAGGTTTTAAAGCAACTCTGAGTATTGAAAGCAATAGAAAAAGTTGTGGGAAAGATAGGAAAAAGAGATGATATTAGAAAACTGCAAAATACTAAAGGATCTCAAAACAAAACTCCTATAGAGGAGGATAAATTTGATAATTTATTGGGTGTTGTTAAGTATTTAAGTCATAAGGTTGCTAGAAATGATAAAGGGATATCACATGATAGGCACAATACTTTTTAGAAAAATGGCAGACCTCTAAGAATGCAGGATATGCCTTATCACACAAATTGGAAATATGGTAAACCTCTCCTAGATAATTTTAAAAAAGAAGATTTAACATAGATACCCCTAACCCCTTGAAAAGAAATACAACAAATAACATGGAGGATATACCCTGATATGCCTCATGTAATATGCCTCACTCTTATTTTTAGTTTGCAGTCGCACAATCTTTGATCAAATCCGATGAATATAATGGTGGTCGGGATCAACAAAATAGAGAGGGTGAGATTATCAATATGTGTGGGACCAATTATGAGAGGTTTGTTCCAAACAACAGTATAATGATTGAATCTAATTCTTCTGATGATGAAGAAGCTAGTTATGACAGGAAGGATTTTCAATTTAGAAAACCCAACAATGAAGAGGTAAGGTCTCTTACGAGCACATACAATCTAAGGAATAGAAAGATTGAGCAAGATATTCAAAGAGTTTCTGCTACTTGGACTATGAAAGAGGGTGTCTCAAAACAAATCATTAATGCTGCAAGTAATAATGTTTCTAGTTTAAATGATTCAAGAGGTAAGGAAGTGCACTTTGAAGAACTCAATGGGCCCAAAGTAAATTCTGCTAATACCAATTCTTCTGAGGTAGACAATGAAAACAAATCTGACAAGAGTAAGTCTACCTCTTCTAGTACAATTAATGTTCCTTCTTTTGATATGAAACAAGCATTGACACAGATGAATTTTTTAGTATCTATAGTAGAAATGATGAAGATAAAAGAACATAGAGAAGTAACACTTTCTTTATTTTATGATATTATGAACA
The DNA here is from genome assembly GCA_018584345.1 of Thuja plicata. Classification (NCBI taxonomy): domain Eukaryota; kingdom Viridiplantae; phylum Streptophyta; class Pinopsida; order Cupressales; family Cupressaceae; genus Thuja; species Thuja plicata. The sequence goes on along the minus strand of MU224845.1, from coordinate 623,242 downwards.
CATCAGTAAGTAAACCTAATAATGCAGAATCTAAAAAGAATGGTTTATTTAAGACCCCAGAGGTTTATGTGGGAGACACAATTACCAAGGAACCTTCACAGGTAGATCCATTCTATGTGACCCTTTTTGTAAATAATAGGTTGATTATAAATTATATGATAGATTCAGGAGCTACTGCAAATGTTATGCCCTATGATGTTATGAGTAGTTTGGGTATGAAGGTTGATACCTCATATGGATTATGCTATGCAATGGATAATAGGGAGGTCCCTATTGTAGGAACAATGCAGGATGTTGAGGTAAATATTGTTGCATTCCCCGAGGTGAAATATAGAATGGACATAATTGTTATTGATATTCAGCCTCACTATAGGATGTTGTTATCAAGAAAATGGGCAGCTACAGTTGGAGGTAATGTACAGTTGGATTATCTTATGCTACCATTCTCATTAATGGCAATAAGGTAAATTTGTATAGAGAACCTAGAGCCCCTGTTGTAGTGGAAAAATGGATCCTAATCAAATGACTTGTTTTCTTGATATTAACTTGGATAATTTTAGAGAGCATCAGGTGGAACCTTTGTTAAAAAGCACTAAACCTATTATCAATGAATTACAGTTACAACAAAAGGGTTTGTGGAAATTGTATTTTGATGGTGCATGCTCCAAAGAAGGATCAGGAGCAGTTATTTTGTTTATTTATCCATCAAGCATCACATTCAAGTAATCCTTTTTTATTCCTTTTGAGTGCACAAATAATGTTGTTGAATATGAGCACTCATGTTGGGGCTAGAAGTAACTTTGAAGCATAAGATTAAAATGTTGATGGTTTTGGGGGATTCAGAGTTACTTGTTTCACAGGTCAGATCTTTGTATCCTTCCAAAAATAAAAGATTGAAACAATACAAGCATGCAATATGGGACAAATTAGAGTGTTTTTATATTTTTTGAATTGAGTGGGTAGAAAGGTCAAAAAATGTTATGATTGATTTTATAGAAAATGTTGCTTTGAAAGAAAATGACTGGGATTTCCCTAATAGAGACAAAGTCCAGACCTTCTATTCCTGACAATATTTATAGTTGAAAATTTTTTGAAGATGATGATGATATTCTAAAATTCATTTAATGCGTTGATAATTATGATGGTCAGAAGATTGATTTTAATGCATTGATATAAGTAGTGGATGAGAAAGAGATGATAGCTGGCAAGGAAATTGTTCAGTTGAATACAAATAATATTCCATAAGGTCTGGTAGAATTAGAAGGTATCTTTAATGATAATGGCAGTAGCTTGCACCAAAAATCTTCTACCAAGTTGTAAGATTTAGAAGAAATTGGCTTATGTTTTGAGTTTGCTCCTAAGACAGTATACTTAGGAAAGAAATTGGCTCCTCATATTAGAACAAATTTGATACACCTGCTAAAAAAATACAAGCATGTTTTTGTCTGGCCTTATGAGGATCTGAAAGCGTATAGGGAGTATTTGTTCCAACATGAGATTCCCTTGAAACCTAACGCCAAGCCTTTCAGAAAAAAGAAGAGACCCCCTAATCCAACTTTAGCCCCAAAGATGTAGCAATAGTTGATGAAACTTAGAGAGGCAAAAAGCATTAAAACCTATTAGACATTCCTCTTGGGTTTCCAACTTGGTGTTGGTAAGGAAAAATAATGGGGATATCAGACTGTGTGTTGACTTTAGGAATTTGAATGCCACATCCTTGAAAGATAATTATTCTTTCACTAACATGGAAGCAATGCTGCAGAAGGTAACTGGTTGTGATTTACTGTCTATGATGGATGATTTTTCTAGATACAACCAGGTAAAAGTAAAAGAGTCTGAACAGTACAAGACAACTTTTACTACTCCATGGGGAACATATGTATATGCCAGGATGCCATTTGGTTTAACTAACGTGGGTGCTACATTTCAGAGAGAAATGGGTGTAGCTTTTAAATAATTTATCGATGTTATTGTAACATATAAAATAGATGTCACCAAAATGTAATAGAAAGAATTTTAGATCTTGAATAAAGAATTTAGATGTTGTTTGTTTCGTTTGTTAAGAATTGATTATGTTACTAAAATGTAAGATATGAAAATGGGGGATGTAAATTGCTCTTTGAATTGCCTAGATTGTATTGGATTCTTTTAACCTTGGTTGAATTGAATTGATTATGGATTGCAATTGTGATTAAGGAGAAGATAAGATGTTCCTTTTCAATTCCCAAATGCACAAATGGGAGATCCAAGTTGATCAACCCAAGAGAAGGGTTAATGCACAAGTGAATCAACTATTTGGAAAGGAGAATAACAAAGGAGATATCTTAAATTTTATAATTTATATGTATAGAAATGATATATAACAGTAATTGAAGAGATAGGAGAAATGCACTAACCTTGAAATATTGCAGATCAAAGAATGTTGTTTTCTGAGGTCTGTAGACTATTTCTGGAAAAACTGATAGTTGATACCAAACCGAAACGCAGAGACGAACAAAACCCAGAAATCATTTTTTGTTCTGATGTCATCTGATGAAAAAGGTCGACCTTGACCCACAAATGTCAACCCTGACCCAATAATGTCAACCCTGACCTGCACAGATCTGAAAGTGACTTTGTTTGCGGATCTTGAAAGTTTGCCGAAAGGGTATCCATATCTGGGTTCAAATCCATTTTTTTGTACCTGTACCTACAAGAAAAAGGAGATTGTTTTGTTGTGGGGGAGGGTTTTGCCTTGGTCAAACCCCGGTTTTGGAATTAACCTCAAATATATGTAATTGAAATTGCAGAAATGGACAAAGTAAATGTATAAATTCACCTTGCTTGAAAAAGTCCTTGTGGCGGATTCGAATCCTTGAATCCACAAGTATGCTT
>MU224845.1:594133-614265 GCA_018584345.1 Thuja plicata | reverse complement strand
GCTTCCCTTTTATATGAAATTAGGGCACAATCTTCCAAGGAGGCCTACATAGGAGAATTAAATCCCATTAAAGCCTTTACCCCTAGGAGAGGACCTATATTAAATATAATTTCGGAATCAATGCTTCAGAACCTGAAACAACCGACCCGGAAGCGGGAAATACTTTTTGCAAAGGTCGACCTCCTGAAACTACAAGACCCCAGGATTTGAACCCTGGGTCGAGGTCGAGGTCGACCCTGACCTAGGTCAGGGTCGAGGTCGAAATAGACCTAAAATGTCAACCTTGACCCTGAAGCCCAGAATCACCAGTCTGCCATCCAGAATGCAGAAATCAGGCCAAACAGGAGTGGAAAGAGGAACAGAACAGGGAGGAAGCCATGTCAAAGTCAGGAACCCATTCAAGGTGCTTGTCATGACCTCAAACCACTTACTCGGAAGGATAAACACGTCTACAATGGAAGTGCTTCCATTTTTTGACTATACAGTTATCATGGTAGTTTACGAGGATGATATAATAACTTATTCTAAAGATGCAGGGGATCATTGTAAGCACTTAGAATAAATATTTTGTAAAGCTTTCAACAATGGTTTTTCATTGAATCCTAAGAAATGTCAATTTGCAGTTATTGAAGGTAATTTTCTTGGACATATTGTATCTAGAGAGGGAGTTAGAATTGATCCTAACAGGGTTGTTGCTATTGATAAAGTTCCATTTCCCAAAAATATCAAAGGAGTGCAGTCATTTTTGGGAAAGATTAATTTTGTGAGAAGGTTTATTGCCAACTTTGCTGAGATTGTCAAGCCTATTATAAAAATTCTAATGAAAGATGTTAAAATTGAATGGGACAATGAGGCTAAGAAGGCATTTGCTAAGATTAAAAAGGTCATTCAAGAGGCCCCAATTTTTAAGTCCCCTGACTATAAACAATCATTCTAGTTGTTTTATTTGCTTCTTTTCATAGTACAACATCAGTTCTTTTGCAGAAGGATAGTGAAGGGTATGAACATCCTATTGTTTTTTTTATTAAGTCATTGCAGGCTGCAGAATTGAAGTATGAAATAATGGAGAAACAAGCTTATGCTTTGGTAAAGGTTGTCAAAACTTTTAGGCCATACCTAGTAAATGGAAGGGGGGTAGCTTATGTCTCAAGTGTTGTTGTGAAGGATATTTTTCTCAGTCAAAATTTTCTGGATGGAGGTGTAGATGGATCAATTGTATTCAAGAATTCAATTTGGAGATCCAAATCACAAAATTGATAAGAGGCTCAGGGTTAGCAAAATTGATGGTAGAGGCCAACCTTGAAGCTATTCAAGTAAATAACATCCAGGTAAATGACAAGACAAGCATTGAAAGGCAACCTTGGTACATTAATATTATTTGTTTTTTGAAAAACATGAAATGTCCGGAGAAAATGATAGATAATCAGAAAATGACTTTGAAATTGCAGGCACAAAGGTATGTGTTGATTCAAGGTGATTTGTATTGGAAAAATAGAGATGGTGTTATTTTATTTTGTTTAGATAAAATTCAGGATGATAAGGTTTTAAAATATTTTCATAATGGAGTGTGTGAGGGTCATTATTCAACAAGGACTACAACCCATAAGATCATTAGGGTAGGGTATTATTGGCCTACCATATTTATAGACACGCAGTTTTGTAGCTAAATAAGAGCCTTGTCAGAAGTTTTTTGGAAATTTGAAATATGATGGAGCATTGTCTTCAAATCCAGTTCAAGTTCAAGGTCCATTTTGCCAGTGGGGGATGGATTTTATTGGAGAAATAAGTGAAAAATCCAACGGTGATCACAAATGGATTCTTGTGGCTACAAATTATTGTACAAAATGGATTGAGGTCATACCAACCAAACAACACACAAGCACGGTGGTCATGAATTTTCTCATGAATACTATTCTTACAAGATTTGGATTTCCTGCCAAATTGGTTATGGATAATGCTATGTGTTTCAAGTTAGAGGAATTCAAAGATCTTCACCTTGCCATCCTTAAGGAAATGGACAAGCTGAGTCCAGTAATAAAAGCTTAATGATTATTATTAAAAGGACTTTAGAGAAGATTACAAAATATTGGGATTCAAAGCTAAAGATAGCATTATTGGTTGATCGAGTGACAATAAAGAAAGCAATTGGGGTATCTCCATTTGATTTAGTATATGAAACACAGACTAGATTTCCTTTGAATAATTTATTGCATGTATACAAATTCATCCAAGAGGAAGAAAGTGATATCTCTGAGTCGATGGAGGATAAGATTATGAATGTTTTGGAGTTGGATGAAAAAATAATTGAAGCTCAGAAAACCAATATTAAATTGCAACAAAAAATGAAATATATGTTTGATAAAAGAGTCACTGACAGAAAATTTTAGGTAAATGATATGGTACTCATGTAGAACATAAGAGTTCAAGATAAAGGTAAACATGGGAAATCTGAATCATTATGGTTGGGACCTTATGTTATTTGTAAATGTCATGGGATGCATTCATATTTTTTACAGAGCATGAATGGTGAAATTTAGGAATTGCCAATGCATGAACAATTCCTGAAGCCTTTCTTTGCATGTAATAAAAAGTCATAGTCCATGCATAATAGTTTGTGCATATGTATATATGTAGGGTGTGTTTACTTTTGGTAAGTGTGTTTTGGTTTGGTCTGCTTCTCCAGAGATTTGTTGAACTAACTTACAGCAATCCCGAGAAAGAGCAAGTGGTGGTACTGCAAAATGTTCAAAAAATTCCATATTTGTTCTTGTGTCATATCAGGACTATCGTGAGGTTTGGTATTGGTTTTATTTTTCCCATGTTGTGTTTTCAAGGTTTAGGATGTAATTTTTCTTTGCTAAGTGGAGGGTTTTCTTATTTGGTTTCCATGTTGTCATTTTTTATTTGAAATCATCTGGGTGTATCGAGTTGTCAAAATCTCATTGGTACATGTCGTCATTAGGTTTGGTCCAAAAGGGTTTATCTAGCATGTTGTTGCTTGTCGCTAAGTCTTGAGTTCAATAGGCAGATTATGCTTTAATTCGCGAGCTACCGAGTTCATTTTTATATCATAACTTTGGGTTTTCATTGGTTCGCAAGTTTTTGAACGATTAGTGTTGTTAACACGTGAGTTGGTGAGTAGCATGTTAGTGGTTAAACTTTTAGGTTGTTTTTTAGCTCGCATGGTTATGTGAGTTTAAGTGTTTTCAGTTGGCAAATTAGATAAATTGCCACATATTCATCTAGGTGACTAAATATTGTTTGGTTGTTGGCTCGCGGGATGAAAAGGAATATTATTCTCAGGATGGAGAATTAATGAGAAAGTTTTGAGTGGAGATTTTCATATGCTACAGTGTAAAGGTTTCAGTTTTGGTTGTCCCTAGCTCTCAGGTTTTCAAGGTAGTCTGTTAAAAGGTTGGAGAATTAGAGACTAACAACTTGTGGTCACTTATATCGAGGTTGCTAAGGTTTTTGGTGGTCCACAGTAACAATTAGAGAATTAGGGAGTGACTGCCATGCAGAAGACTTAAAGTTAAGTTTCAATTAATCGCTAGCTCTCGAGTTGTAATGACGTTTTATTTTAAAGATGGAGAGTTAGCTTGCGGTTACAAATAGTTTAAGGGTGGAAGGTTATCTCCAGCTTGCGACGGTTAGAGGATACAAAAGAAAGTACTGGAAAGTTGGCGACAAATAGTGTTAGAGTAATTTAGCAATTGCTCTTTAGTGCTTAAGTTTCACTTAGGCAGTTTCCTTTTAGTTTTAGGAAAGTTTCTATTTCCTAGCAGCTGCCCGTTTAGGGTTTCGACATCCTTTATAAGGATTGTCTTCTTTGTATTTCATAAGGAGTTTGTAATCATCTTTATTGTTGAATAGAGAACATATTTTTCTGTCAACATGTGTTTGCACTCTCTGGCCTATCGGCCGCCATAGCTTCTGTCTCTTCTCTCTTCTGTCTTCTTCATTCTTGTAGCAGTTGTTTTGCATGCAGGTGTTTCTTGGGTAGATTGACATTCTTCAATCTCAACAAATAGTTTTGGGCTAATGTTCGCTATCTCACAGGAGTTAAGAGTATTAAAAATTTTAGTTGGAGAGTCAGTGATGGGTGATTTGATTTCCTGTGTCTCCATCTCGCAAGGTTGTGAAGCCTTAACATTTTTAAGTGGAGAGCTCAAGACTAAACTACTAACGGCTTCTCGCTAAATTGCGAGCCGTTATAAAGAACAGTCATTTGGGCTGAGATTTAGCGACAATGCACCACATGTATGAGTGGTTTCACCAGGATGTTGCTAAGATGTAACAAGGAAAAAGAGGTTTTGAAAATCAAGGATTGCCATGTGGAATTCTTCATGCTTTTCACTACTAATTTCAAACTTTAATTCCATGAGGGTATATTTTCAAAATTTGCATTCATACCAATGATGGCTCCAATTAATTCACACGGCTATGTTGAAGGGATTAGTGAAAAAATGCATGAAATCAATAGTTGAGATGATGGCTAATGATATTTAGCTCAAAATTTATAAAAGGCACGATTGTATTGAATATTTTTGCACAATTGCAATTTGCTCTCGAAGTCCTGGTCTGAGTACAAAAGGCGTTTGAAGTTATATAAATTGTGAGATAGTATTGGTTCTGAAGAATATTTTTTTTGTTGCTAAGTTGATTGAGTTTTATGATAATTTCAAGTATGAGTAAGGCAACGACCAATGGTGGTTCTAAGGAAATGGATAGTGGTGGTTCTAAGGCGACAAAGAAGAAGGAAAAAGGAAAGAAGTATTTAGAGGAATTCATAGAGCTCTTACCAGGGACTTCGAATAGTTTGTGCATGAATGAGTATGCATGGAAAGATGGGTGTGACCAATGCAAAAATCTAGAAACCCCAAATGCCTCTGGAGCTTTTATTTTTAATTAATTTTGGAATAACAGAGTTAAGGGCATTCCAATGTCAAATCCATGGGAGCTGAACATGGAAAAGATGGTTATTCCTGATGTATACATCAATGTGGAATTAGTAAGGGAATTGGCAAAGGCATATTGCTCTGTGAATAGGGTTATCAGAAGAAAGAATAAGTCAACCCTAGTGAGTATAAACAAAATGAGTTTTGTTGAAGCACTTCAAATATATGGTGCTACTTGTACATATATTGATTTGGATAAAGAGAAGATAAATTATGAGGCCCACAAAATGGTATTAAAAAAGCATGATATCCCTAGGTACATGCCTAGGGTTGATAGAAAATTGATACCAAATCCTGATGATATAAATGTGCCCTGTGATTTAAGCAAGTTCCACTTCTATTTGCAATGCACGGTGTATGGGTTGTGCAAGGTATTGGGTTTTGATGGAGAAGGCATAGTTTCTATTGATTTATTAAAGATGGACATGAATATACAACATCTAGAGGTAAAACCTGACTATAATTATGTAGGGTATGTGGTCAATCAAATTCATGAAACTCTAATTGAAATATAGAAGAATAATAGTATCATTTCTTTCAAGCATTATTCAATATTGATGCACCTGATTTTGTACTTCAATAATGATTGAAATGACAAAGAACTTATTTTTCACAAGGAGACGCTTGGTACATCATCTCTGATACAAAGGTAGACTCAAGTGTGGTATAGTAGCACTTACCTTTCTTCTTTTCTATATTTTGAAAATTGGATTGTCCTACCTATTTTAGAGATGTTAGGAACCAAAAAGGAGAGGTTGACGATTGGATTAAGGAGAATTTTGAGACCCATGTGTTGGAAATATATGATGTGCCCAGTGATTGAGGGGGGGATGAATCGGGAACCAATAAAACTTAATCCTTTTAATCCACAATTAGATTAACTTATTTGTTTGCATGCATAGAACTTGAAAGTAAAGATTCATACACAACACATAGCACAATATTTGGTTACCTAGAAACCTTCCAAAAAAAAGTAAAACTGGGGTGGGGATGATACCCACAATATTTAGTATTGCAGTATAAATTTAGCATGTTAGAGCTTACAATGACCACTTCTGATGGCCTGCCCTGTTAAGAGCATAGAAAGGACTGTTAGGTCCACCTTGTTAAAGGATTTTATACAATACAATAAGTAATGCAACTCTGTTAAGAGATTTAGAGAAAGGACTATTAGGTCCAACTTGTTAAACGATTTTTCTGATCTACCTATGAGAATGAACCAGTTGATGATCTGCTTTGTGCAACTATGATTGCTGAATAAGATCCTTTTGAATATAACTGATCACCTGAATGTGATAGATGAGACTTTGTTGTCCTGGAATACTTCTACTCTTAATCAAACTGCCATCTGCATGCCTTTACACTTATGCATACATTCTTAATTATTCTTTTTCACATTCATACTACTCACATTGGATAAAATAAACTATCTTACATATATATCTTTATCCAACAAATAACTCTGTAAGTCGGCTTGCAATAAACAAAATTATATTTAACAATATATGCAAGGTTGGCTTCAAACTATCACTCAGGTCCAGAAGTCTACTCGGGTGATAAAATGTCACTCGGGCAATGTTGATCACTCGGGCAATGTTGATCACTCGGGACTTTGCATAATGCATGCTGGCTTGGTCGACACTAGTTGACTAAGTATTTTGACACTAATTGACAATATGTCTTGCCATAAGGTCTACAATCTCCCCCTTTGGCCTTAGTGAAAAAAACACTTATCATTTAATTTTGTGTATGATATGTCAAAACTTCCCCTTACTGTCTGCTCAGGTTTTGACACTGCTTCTGCTGCTCAGGTCCAACTGACTCTATTTTTGTGTTTTTCAAAATTGTTTTTGTAAAGTATATTTTCTACATTCTTCCACTATACATGTGTTTCATTAATTATATTTCCCCTTAATTACAAAATAATGATATTCCCCCCTTGTTTTTGACAAAAATGCCAAAAGTGATATTTACAAGGTTATTCCAAAGTAGGATAGGAAATCACTATGCACCTTCAAAAACTGAGACAAAGTGTTGTCCCAATTGTCCTATAGCACCTTCATGATGTGCAATTCAACTTGTAGCTCTGCAGACAACTCTATCATTAGCTCGGCTACTGAGAAATTATTTTCATGGATTTGTGACTTAGAATGCTTTATGCATTTCTACATTCCATCCATGTGTGGTAGAAGTTGACTTTGGATTGTTGCGAATGATTCTCCGGTCCTTGCTTCTTCTCTCAATAGTTCAACCTGTAGATCGGTAAGATACTTGATCTTCATGAAGTGAGCAGAACTGGTGCTCAGGTTAAATGCTAACTTCCTTGCACTTTCCTTCATGTCTGCATCAATCTTCACTATCTTGTTCTTGATCTCCATAGTAAAGTTAGAGGCATCACTCAACTTTACAAACAGTGCTACCACATTTTTCACGGTGGTTTCTAGAGTGTTGATGATCTTTGTAAGATGCATGTGGTCAATTGCAATATTATTTGCAATGTTTTCTAGAACCTTGTTCTCAAATTTATTCTCTACCTTCTCAATTAACTTCTCCTGACTATTCATATATGTGTTGAACTTGTGGACAATGTCAACAAGTTGTTCCATTATTGAGTCACTCTCATTGACTTCAATCTGCAATGCATCTACAAATATGCCTTTGAATCTTCAAGTACTTTATTCCTTTGTCTTTCCTTTCAAAGATTCTATTGTGTAGCTCTTTTCTTCCACAATTCTCCCAGAATATCCATTTGCTCTACAGATAAGTTGGATAGATCCCAATTTGGAATCACAATTTCTTTATCAAGATCTGTTTCATCTGTAATTACTACTTTTTATTTTCCTTATGTCGTAGGACTCGGTGAAGGAACAATTTATTTTCCTTTACCTTCCTCATCCTTTTATTTAGTATTCATTCCAATTAGGTCATTGACCTTTACAGTACCAATTGTTGAATCAATATTAACTGATGAGTCAATACTAGCAGTAGAAATATCTACCTTATCTTTTTGCGACTCAGGTGTGCTGATGGGGAGCTCCCACTCCTAGAGATTTCTTGCAATCTTATAGACCTACTCTTGGTCTTTCTTAGGTTTCCTATCACCACCTTAATTAGAGATTCCTATCTTGTTCCTCTACCTTTCTAGGAGCTCTCCAACAAGTCAAATCCACACTGGGTCCTTCTCCATAGCTCTTCTCATCCATGGCTTCTCTTGATCACTTACTCCCCCATTTAGGATATATATTCATTGGGATGGGATTCCTCACCTTCTTTAGGTCTCTTTCAACTCACTTAGATCTGATCTTGTGGACCTTTCACCCTAGTTTCAATCGGGTTCAAGATTTCTATTTCTTCTTAAGGCCTTGTAGCCTTTTAGGCCTAATTAGCCCTCCTATTGACTATAAAAGTGGATTTTATCCTAAAATAACTTAACACCCTTAGGAAATAGTTATAGATTCCTTGTGGGTTTTTCCTCTACTTTAGGATTTTCAAGGTCTAAAACTCCCACCCTATCCGTACACTGGTTTTCCAAGAAACCCCTATTTTCATGGGTTTTAGGGAACATGCACACAGTCTGATTTCTTCACTTGTTTTGATTGCCTTCCACACCTCCCTTAAACTTCTCCTTGAATAAAAATAACAAGAACTCTCCTCTCTACACTTCCCCACCATTGATTAGATTCAACCAATCCACTGAGCAAGCTTTCTTGCTATTTCTCCATTCAAGCACCTAACTAGAATGCAGTTGCACTCGCCTAGGGCTTGATGCTAAAATTTCTTCCCCTAAATTAAATGACTCCACAACATATATACACAATGTACATGGAGGCCCCTACTTTAATCCAAGAGTCCATAGGATTTTGACTACGAGAATTCAAGAGGGTGGCATATTTACAAAACTGCCTCAAAACCAGACAACGAAACTGTGAAAACAAAAGAATTTACAAAACCTTCACCAGTCGCACAAAATGATCAATCCAATGCTACAAGAAGTAAGTACACACCAACATAAAAGTTATTAATCCATTAACTAAGCAATTTAAATCCATTACACTACTGGATCAAAGAAATGTCATGGAAATACAGTCTAAATCTTTCCTTCTACACACACAATCCATACACAATGGCCACTAACTCCTAGATTAGGGTTTCTCCAACCTTATATACCTTACCCTCACATGTCTGGACCATCATGTCAGGATTTGGGTACCATTAAATCCCTTTCCTAAGAACTAGGAAATGTTGTCATGACAACTTTGCAAAGTTGTAAAAGTTGTCATGACAACTTTTACATCTTTTTGCCAAAATGACAACTTGTTGCTGCTAATGGCCCAACTTGGTCCTAAAACATAAAAAATGACCTTAAAACACTTAAAACCTTGATTTCCACTCCATTTTGGAGTTTTTGTCAACCCTTTGACCTTTTGGTTGACTTCTAAGGGTATAGACCCCTAGGTACAATTTGACCTCATCACTAGAAAACCCTAATCACTACTAAATCTAATCACACCTTTAACACACTTGGGACTTTATAACATAGTCCTTATTAACTGATGGTTGGATAAACCAAACTACCATCCAAAATGATCAAAAAGAACTTTCAAAGGCCTTAGGATGCTCCTGCACCATCCTCCCCCTCCAACAAACAAGTTAGGGTACCTATGGTGTCAAAAACTCCTCACTGATTCCATGCTTCTTGAAGTCACTCTCAACTATCCAAGTGGATTTTGACTCTGGTTTCTGCCTCCACTTCACTAGATGTTCCATATAGATCTTATGCATGGTCTACTTCTTCACTCTTGAATCCAATATCCTTTCAGCTTGTGGTTTGATCTGATCCAGAGTCTTTAACTCTCCCACATTCGTGTTCACCTCAGTACTGTACTACTCGTCATCCATTTCTGGCCCTTTATACTTTATCAAATATTTCACATTGAAGATTGGAGAAATTGACATCTCCTTGGGTAGCTCCACCTTATAGTAATTGGGTCCATATTTGGCCAACACCTTGCAAGGCCCAATCCTTTTCATCTGCAACTTACTAGGTATCCCCTTTTGTAGTCTAGCCTTATTAAAAAACTATTAGATCACCTAATTCAAATTGCAGATCTCTCCTTCCCTCATCTCTCTTAGCTTTCAACTTTTTATTGGCCTCCAGTAATTTCTTCTTCACCTTTTCATGTACCTCTCTCATTGACTGAGAGAAATCATCAACATGACCACTGATGCCTTCATAAACTTGTAGGTCTGTCAACTCAAGTACACCGCTTGGGTGTAACCCATAAACAATCTCAAATGGGCTCTTACCTTGGGTCTGATTTGTGCTATCATTGTAGGTAAATTCTCCCTGAGGTATCACTTGCTCCCAACTTTGTCCATATTCTTTGGTCAAACATCTCAACAAATTACCAAGTACCCTGTTGATCACCTCTGTCTGGCCATCTATTTGAAGATGATAAGCTGAGATATGTGACAAGTTGGTTCCTAGCCTTCTCCAAAGTGTCTTTCAGAAATGTCCCATAAACTTCACATCTCTGTATGTAACTATACTTGTTGGCAAGACATGTATCCTCACTATCTCTTTAAAGAACAAATGGGCAATATGGCTAGCATCATTTATTGTTTTGCATGGGACAAAATGGCTCATCTTGCTAAATCTGTCTACTACCGCAAACACACTATCTAAACCAGTAGGTGTCCTAGGTAGTCCCACAATAAAATCCATACTGATGCAATCCCATGGTCTACTTGGGATGGGAAATGGCTGATATAAGCCTGAATTTGATGAAGTTCCTTTTTTCTTTTTGACACACTCCACACTGCTCTACATATCTCCTTATATCCCTCTACATTTTTGGCCACCAATAGAACCTCTCCACTAGATCCAAAATCTTATTCAATCCAAAGTGTCCACTTAAACTCCCATTATATTTTTCTTGGATGAGGTTCTCCCTCATGGATCCCCTTGGAAAACATAATTTTTTCCCTTTGAACAAAAATCCATTCTGAAGAGTGTAGTCTGCATACTCATTGTGAAAGTGATTCTCAAACTCTTTTCACACCTTATAGATCACTAAGAAGTCTACATCTCCTTCATAAAGGTCCTTAAACCCTTCTACTCCTTTACTATTCAAATGAATATCTTGTATTGTAAGCATCCTTCTACTAAGGGCATCTGCAACTTTGTTTTGTACCCCCTTCTTATGCTTAATAGTGAAGGTGTATGACAACAAAAACTCCATCCATTTGATGTGCCTCAAACTAAGTTTATCTTGAGTATTGATATAACTCAATGCTTGGTTATTTGTAAAGACAACAAACTCTTTAGGAAATAAATAATGCCTCCATTTATTTAAGGCTTGTACAAGATAATATAGCTCCAAGTCATAGGAAGAGTACCTCTTAGCTTAAGGCAACCCCCACTGCCATGCTGCTTGTAGCACACTCTACTATGAAAGGTTTTTCAAAACTTGGTAAAAACAATATAGGTTGATTGGCTACTTCTCTTTTCAACCTCTCAAACCCCTCATTAGCTGCCTTGGTCCATACAAATTTGGTTTTCAACCTTGCTTTAATGGTCTCTAGGACTGGAGCACATATTTCACTAAATCTTCTAATAAAATTCCTATAGAATTGGGCTAACCCATGGAAGCTCCTAACTTCAGTCCCTGTATTAGGAGTAGGCCAGTTCAATATGGCCTCTACTTTATCCTTATCCATTTTCAAGTCACCTTGGGAAACTACATATCCTAGGTAGACTAGTTCTTCCTTCATGAACTCACTCTTTTCAAGATTGATGGTGAGCTTTTCTTCCTACAAACTCTTCAATACTAACTTCAAGTGTTTCATATGATCCTCCTTTGTCTTGCTAAAAATGAGGATTTCATCTAAATAGACAACTAGAAATAAACCTATGTAGTATTTCAAGACCTCATTCATCACCCTCATAAAGGTACTAGGTGCATTGGTAAGCCCAGGAATAGGAAATCTATATCTAATAGTTATCCTATTTATTTCCCTAGAATCAATACACATCCTCCACTTACCTCCCTTATTAGGAGCCAACACCACTGGGACAACACATGGGCTTATGCTCTTTCTTATCAGCCATTGGTCCAAAAGTTCTTGTACTTGCCTGGCTATCTCCTTGTTTTGCTTCGATGTCATTTTATATGCAGCCTTATTTGGCAAAGATGCTCCTGGTACAAAGTCAATCTGATGACTTATCTCCCTATTTGGTGGTAGTGTAGTTGGTGTACCCTTACATACTATGTCCTTAAACTGATCCAACAGTTGTTTCACTTCCTTTGGCATAGGTGTTTGCTTATGAGTATCCTCCTCCTTTGGATTTAACATGATTGCATACCCAACTCCTTCCTCTTTCATACCCCTTAGGGATTCCTTCCCACTCATCAACAATGTACTGGATTATGTCTTCTCCACTCTGTCTTCCTCTAGCAAAGACTAAATTTTGAAAGTTACCCCATTTTTCTTGGAGTACTTGTTCTCTTTCCCATTATGGATAGCTTCCCTGTCATACTGCCATGGTCTGCCAAAAAATAGATGGCATGCATCCATTGGCAACACATCACAAAGTATCTTATCTTGATACTTTCCAATGGTGAATTCTACCCACACTTGCTCATTCACCAAGATGTTTTACCCCTTTTTTAACTGTAACTTTATAGGGACACACATGTGGAATTTTGGTGAGTTTCAGCTTCTCTACTGCCTCCTCAAATACAACATTATCTGTGGACCCTGAATCAATGTTAACTTTGCACACTTTCCCCAAAATCTTGCATTTGACTCTAAAAAGAGCCCTTCTATGCTTATGTTCATCTTTGCTGGGTGTCTTGATCAAAATTCTTCTCAACATGAGGTTCTCCCTTCTCTGAATCTAGACTCACCTCTGATTGTTTAAAGCAATCCTCTTCTTGGACATAGGCTATCCTTTTCTCTCCTTGTGAAGCTGAGGGTTTGTCAGGGCATCTATATGCATGGTGGCCCAATTGTCCACAGTTGTAGCATTTCATGGAAGAAAAGTGAGAACTTCTTCCAAAACCCCATGATCTTCCTCTTCAACTATTATAAGAACCCCTTCCTCTATTGTATCCACCTCTATTTCTTGATTCATGTCCTTGCTCTATATATCTGGGGTCACCTTGACTCCTACTGTCATTGCCTCTTCCACTTGAACCTCCTTTATGGCCACCTCTATTGTCTCTACTAATGGAAATACAATAATGGGAAAGCAAGATATTGAGAGGGGGGGTGAATCAGATCTTCAAATTTAAACACTTAAAACAAACTGATCCACATTCATACATATATGAATCTAATGTAATCTCAGATAGCATCCACGCAATGAAATAAATAACACATAACATAATAACTTGGTAACCTAGATACCCAAATAGGTAAAACTAGGGTGGGGCTGACACCCACAAAATTCTCCACTACTGCAGTAATAAAGTGTGCCTGTTAAGGCTACAAATGTCGATTACAAAATGTAATCTACCCTATTAAAGGTCTACCCGGTTAAGAGCTAAAGATAATTACAATCTACCATGTTAAATGATTTCAACTTACAATAAAGTAAGCACTCTGTTAGGAGATAAAGAAAGCTCTGCTAGAACCACTCTGTTAAGAGATTTTCACCTGATACAATGATTAGAATGTCTCAAGTATTGATCCTTTGTTATGCACTCTGATGCTGATGACAGATCTCCTCTTTCCAGTACCTTCTATGATCTCATAATCTGATATAACTTTACTCTGTTGTTCACTGGGTTGTCACCCTACTTGGTCTCTGCTTCTTAACAAAATAACCCTCTATGCATTTCACTTCAAAAATGCAATCACCACACTTCGTCTGCTCTCCTTACATACACATACAAAATAGGGTTTAGAAGCAATCTAATATATCTGTTCAAGTCTGATAGCGAGATCTAGATCAACGATCAAGATCCAATACCCATACCTTGATGGTATTACAATTAATGTTCATGCATAGGATAAAACAATTAAATGCATAACTAACTCCGTAGAAGATTATTAAATGCATACATAAGTTGGCCCAAAAAGCTTATACAAGTCAGCTAGATCACTTATCCTCGAAGTTTGTTTCATTCCAGACATGTATACAAAAACTGTCTTGCTCGGCACTTGACTTTTCTGTCGCTTGGCACTTAACATCTCTGTGTCCTACTTAGCTCGACAATATAACTCGGCTCGGCAATGTAACTAGGCAAATTGAAAACTGCTCAGCAATGTTGCTCAACCTTGCATAGTTTTAGCTCGGCCATAGTGATAGCCAACTAAAACTGCCTAAATGAATGACTAAGTGTTGGTCACTAATCATCAATAGAACTTAGAGATTAACAATCTCCCCCTTTGATATTAGTGGCAAAAACACTTATCATTACTTCTATTCATTTCATCAAAATATTGCTTCAGTACACTAAGTACTCCCCCTAGGAATATACTCAGAAATAATCCATACAAAAATTTTACATACCTTCAAAAATTATATACAAGTGTACTTGTTTTGTACTGATGTATCATGTTGTATCCTTTCCAATTTCCTCACAAGTGTACCTATTCTATACTGATGTATCATGTTGTATCCTTTCCAATTTCCTTACCATCTTCCCCCTTGTTTTTTTCACTGATTGCTGGTGGGGTTAAGTTGTACTTATCCAAAAATTGTTTATGAAGCTGCAAGGTGGATTCAAATGTAGTATCCCAGCTTTCCTTAGCAATCTTCATAACTTCCAATTTTATTTCTAGCTCGGCAGCTAGACTCACTAAATTTTTTGAAGTTGATAGATTTGCATTACTCTATGATAACTCCTTTGCAATTGAAAGTTCCTTCTGTATTACCTCCAAGTGAGGCAATAGGCTTGTCTGAATAGTTATCAATTTGGCCCTTATTCGACCATCTTCATCCATAAGCTCAGTTATTCTCCATTGTGCATTTATCAACTTATTAAGATGTAAAGAACTAGAGGTAGTATCTTTACCCAAAGTAGTGCCAGTTGATCTCAAATCTAACTGTAGCCTCTCAACAAGCTATAGATTATCCTTTGTGAAAAAATCAACATCACATAATTTTTTGTACAAAGAATAAACATTGGCTGTAACTTTCTCTAAAGTTTCTACAAGAATAGAAAGTTCAGCCTATTTTTTTGCAATCTCTTCTGAGATCTTCTCTAGAACTTTTCTCTCAAATCTTCTCCTAGACTATTGTAGAAGCTTTTCATTGATGTCTATGTCCTCGTTAGTTACCTTTTGTACAATGTTGACTAGCTAATCAATGATTGGAGCTTGAGGCATTTCATCTTCTAAGTCAAAAGATTTTGCAAATATGTCTTTGATGTCATGCAACACCTACTTTTGCTTTTGTTCTATCTTCGTATCTTCCTGTCTCTTCTTCCTCTTAAGTAATTATTGAAGAGTCCCTATTTGTTCAAAAGATATCTCATTGGGATCCCATTGTGGAATCATAATGACTTCATCTAATGTTACATCTAGAATCTGAGACTTCTTCTTCAAGATTTTCTTTTTCTGCACCTCTGGAGAACTTATGCTCGGCAACATAATATCTTTCCCTTTGACAGTGTCAATGTCCATTGCCTCTTTTAATTCTGTCAAAATTGTCTGGGGATTCGACATACTCCCAGTTTTAGGACCAGTGGGAGTGGATGATGCAGAGTGTGGTAGATCAACCAACACTTGCAATGCCTCTTCTTCTTTAGGCTTATCAACAATATCTGTCATCCCTACTCCACTATCTAAAAATATTTTCACAACCTCTAAAATAGGTGGATTCTATGAAGTTACCTCTTGTTCATTTGTTTGTTGGTTCTCTTCACTTTTCTGATCATTAACAAATTCAATTATTTCATCAGGTGTTGTGGTCTTCCCTTCTTCAGTATCAGTTGCCTTAATAGGCAAATCAGTGTCTTTACCACTCGACATCTCTTGTTCCTCGGCATTCAAATTGCTTGGATCATCAACTATAAAATCCATAGGACTGTCTCCAGTCAGATCAAAAAAATTAGTTGAGTCTAATGCATCTTTGGTTTTGTCCTGTTCTATGGCAATTTGACCTTGAGTTACCCGTGGCTCAGGGGTAGTCTTCACTTCAACTTCTTTTGTCTTTTGATCGGATGTCCCCTCACCAGATTTCTTATCTTTTGGAATGATCAGTCCAAAGATTTCCTTCCAGATCCTTGTGCTCTATTGTACTACACCTTCAACATCATTTTTCAGAACAACATAGCCTTTGAGTTTAGGAACAAACCTACTCTTGTAATCCTCAATGAATTTGGCTCTTTGTTTTGAGGTTAACTCAGGTATTACCTTGGCTAGAGTTCCTTCCCTGATCTGTCTTTCTGTGGCAAGTAAAAATTCCCATTTGCTTGAAAAAATCTCATAAAGTTCATTGGGCAGATGATTTCCTATCTCTGTAGGAGTTAATTTGAAAGTACTCATCATATTCAAGAGTGCTTCATGTACTTTGTTCCTATCTGCAGTTTTCAACTCTTCATACTTAATGAACTTAAAAGTTGCTAACCCTGCTAAATTTGTCAAAGTGTCATATACCTCATCAATACTAGCTGGTTTCTTGAATTGTGTTGTAGGTACGTTACTGGGTTCATCAGTTTCTGTCTTTTCCTCATCACTATCTGTCCCCAAATTTAGTCTCCTTCTTGGTCTCTTTGCTGGCTTACTCGGCTCAACCTTAGAAGCAACCTTTGCTTCCTTTCCAGGACTACTTTCTGCAACTTTCCTTTTACCATATACTTTTGTTTGTACTTCTGTTGGAGAAGTAACAGTTAATTCTCTAGTCCTTGGATGATTAGCTGCAGGAGGTGTAACTTTGGGTTTGGCTTTGCTAGGCTTGGTTACTATGACAATTGTTGGTCTTTTGCCCTTAGATTTCTTAGTAACCTCTTCTGATGCACTCACTTCTTATTTTGTAGATATATCCTCACCTTGTCCAGTGGTCAGGCCTAAAGGTGCATCCTCGGGTTCTTCATCACTATCTAAACCAACCATTTTCTTCAGATTTTTCACAATCTTCTTTCTTTTCCTCTCCATAGTTCCCTCATTCAAACTTCTAGAAATTTTAGCCTTGGCTTCATCAAAATTTCCAAATCTCTCTGCTGTAGTATCAATTGCCTCAGCTAGGAGTGCAATGATGGCAGTTGATTCTTCATCAATGTTGATTTCATATGGAAATGGTTCTAAGCATGTTATTCTAGGAGTCACAGCCTGGATATAAGTGTTATCTGTATCAACTAGAAAACATATTTCTTCATAGTGCTTCTCCACTAGTGACTTAGGAATTCTAGTTCTTAATCTCATTCTCTTCTTGAATTATACAAAATAGCTCCCCGTAATTCTATTGAAATTACATCCTAATTTCTCAATACATTCACTAATCTGAACTGTAATGGGTCTATCCTTTTTCCAAACAATATTTCCCAATGTAGGAAATGTATCCTGAATGTAGAAAAATATATAGACTAGTAAGGAACCAAACTTACGTGATGAGCTCTTATCCTTTTTGATTGATGCTAGATTCTCAGCTAATTGTGTCTGCTGTAGCTCAGAAAGATCATATGTATGATTTTTCTTCACAATTTTCCATGCCCGATCAACGGCTATACAAGGAACACTATCCAATCTACTTGACTGATAGAACTTATGTGCTATTACTCTTACTCCAAAATCAAGTTCTAGGTCTATAATTGTAGAGATAGTCATACCTCTGTTGTTCCATAGGGCTCCAGTGTTCAGTGTAATCTCTTCTTTGTTGTTATCCCTCATTGTCCGTTTTTCGTTCACTACAAGATATCCAGTCACTTGATGAATCATGCTTTTGGTGATCTTGACTGGTCCATTATCCAACCACATACACATGTCATGAACTTGTCTAAGGATAACCTTAATCCATTCATCTTTGAAACCTTGTGGAAAATCTAGGGCACGAGTTAACCCTTTGTCAGCTAAATGTTTAAATTCTGCCTTTAGAACTCCATTGTCACACAATTTTCTATAGGATTTCCTCAATTCACTATCACCTACTTCACCAATCTTAACCATATAACATGATCGAACATCATGGATCATGAGTACCTTGGGTGGAATAGATGAGAGGGCTCCCATTAAATCACTCTGAATCACACTTTCAGGAACGGCTCGAAAGTTGAGAGGTTCACATTCATCACTCCGTACTAACTGAATTTGTTGTTGTTCTCTCTCCATACTCTTAGCTGGTGCAGAAGAACTTGCAGCCATAATCTTGAAATTAGGGTTTGAAAGATGAGAAAATGGAGTACCTCGGTAAGTAACTCTTTGCACTGTTCACCTTAGGATTGTCAATGGCATGCTGATGAGATCTTCGATGCTAACTCTGTTAAGATCAATTCTGCAAATTACTTCAATCGCTCCGTAAACAGTAAAAATTGCAAGGTAAAAATGAAGTGTCAACTATTCATCCTTTATAGACTTTGAAAGGTCAAGGTAGGTAAGCAATGAATTTTCTGCCCGTTGAGTTAGTGCAAGCCAACTATCCTCGGCATTAACACAACTTGCATCCCACTCGGCTTACTAAACTCGGCCATCATAAAAACTTTACTCAGCCAACAAAACTCAGCATTCACTAAAGAACTCGGCCTTAGTGTCCATGATTAGTGCTCGACACCTATAGTGCAATTGACTCATCTTGACATTTGTCTTCAAAATATGTCCTGGTGCATCTTAACATATGCAAATATGGACTTTTGTACATTTCATGTTAGGAACTGATGTAAGATAAGAGTGTTAGATGCAGTTCCTTACATACCTCTTTTTCTTAGTTGGAGATGATGTGATCACCTGATCCATTGGATTGGGTGATCTCAGCTTCACGAGCTTCACTGTTGCATGGTTCAAACTTCTTAACCCATGTCTTGTTCATCTGTTCCCTTATTTTCTCAACAGTAGGAGTAGGTACCCTGGTCTTGCAATCTTTCCCTGTATGACCAATTTTCAGACAACTGTGACAAACTAGGCTTCCATTCATCCAACTTTTAGACTTTCCTCTGAAATGTGTCCTTATACAGTTTTCTGGAACATGTCCATACTCACCACAGTAATGACAACTATGCCATGTATTGTAATTCCAATTGTGAGTATTGCCTTTTCTTGGTGATTTCTCTTGTACCTTTGATGTCCACTATTGTTTACCTTTAGATCTACAATCTTGAGCTATATGACCATATTTGTGACAGTTATAGCAATTACCATCGAGTCTTGGTGCTTTGCTTGCCTTTGTCTTACATTCACGTGTTTGATGTCCAAACTTATTACAGTTAAAGCAATAACCATTAAAATTAGTTTTTGGATTGGACTTACCATTCTTGCTTCAGTAAATGTTTGTTGTATGACCTGGTTTCCCACAGTGGTGGAAAATGGGTTTGTTGTTTCTTGGCTTTGCATACCTTCTTTCACCTGTCTTAGATGATTCTCCATCTTCAGTGGTTGTATGTTGTTCAGTGTTACCTAATCCAGAAGAATCTTTAGGTCTTCTTGATGCTTCCACTAGCTGTTCAAAGTAGCTCATAGCAGCACTCAGATCATTCACTCTATTATTAATTTCTTTCTCAGATCTCAATTCATCTTTCAATTGACTGTTCTCAGATCTAAGATTTACAATCTCCAAGTCTTTCCTACTGATCTCCTGATTCATAAGTAGTAGCTGATTTGCCATGTCTACTTGATTGACTGTCATTGTTTGCACATCATGTGTTCTTTCATCAAGTCTGGTAGTCATCATTCTTTTATCTTCTTCTTCTATAGCCTTGTCATCTATGGCTTTCTTTTTCTGTTCAACAACTTCACACATTCTTATTGATTGGGCTTCTTGTTCCTTTTTCAAGTTTTTGACTTCTTCACATAGTGCACTATTCTTTTCCAGTAGATCTGTTATTGATGCATCACTCTCAGTAGAATCTCCATTCTGAAATAGATTTGTGGTGTCCTCTTCCTAATACTGAGTGTCATTCATTAGTTTGGCCAAATCTTTCCTTGCAGTCAAGGACTTCTTTAATTCTTGTCTTGCAGTCTCAAGCTGTTGTAGTGCTAGCTGAATATCAATCTTTTGATTCTCAATGACTTTAC